>JAHBCN010006311.1:0-49869 GCA_019359885.1 Listronotus oregonensis | reverse complement strand
AACCCGGCCCCAGTTTTTTTTAAGAGTTTTTTTTAAAAGGGAATCAAGTTCTACGACACTCTTATAGAGTATCTCCGTCATTTTTAAAAGTTAGAAAAATAGTAATATAAGCGCCATGGGCTTTTTTTGGGTAAAAATTTTAAAAATGGTAAAATCAATTTTTTTAAAAATTTTCTTTAATTTAAGAGATACTGGAGACAAAAAAAAAATTTAAAAAATTTTTAGAAACCTTTAATCTAGTCGAGAAGTGTGTTTTTGCGAAAAATAGTAAGAAGGCTTCAAAAAAATATAAGCGATAGCTCACTCGACGCGGAATGCAAATCTGAGAAAGGCGTTTTAATTTTTTCGTAGTAAAAATTGAAAATTGTTATTCCAAAAAAACAAAAAAAAAATAAAGCCATTTGGATTTTCATGATAACTCAAAAACCATAAAAATAGGGGACATTGAAAAAGACCTTTGAGGGGAAAAAATTTCCCTTTTAAAAAAGATTTAAAAAATGTTAAACTTTTATGGCGTTATCTTGTTGGGTATGTATATAAGAAGGACCCCAAAACGCAAAAAATGTATAAATTATTTAATTTTTTTTTTATGTACAGGGTCTTTAATTATATTTACGGGCTTCTGAGGGTCTTTATTTTTGAAGACAAAAAAAATGTTCTAAAAAAAAATTTTAAATTTTTATATTACCTTTTAAAATTATCAGAAAAAAATATCACAATAAAAAAATGGAAAAATATAGGAGGCAACCTTCAACTTTTTTAAATGAAACACCCTGTATATTATCCCTTTACAACGACAAAATTTTTTTTTTCTGATTTCAAATATATATACATTGATGATTTTGGGATGAATCTTTTTTGATATATTTTCAGGTTAAATTATTAATAAATTAAAAAAAAGTTTCATATTAGTATAAAGAAGCCATGGAAAAATAAAATTGTTATGTTTCTGCATTTGGTGAGGGTTTTTTTCTGGACCAATAATGTTTTTTTTTGTGATTAAACATTCCTGCTAAAGTGAAGGAAGACTTTTTTGGTGAATAGAATTATATTTAAGAACTTTGGATTCTGCTGCATTAAACCCAGATATTTCCAATGCAAACTTAGGTCGGTCCTGCATTTTTTTCGGGAAGATTCGGGAACGGACAAAAATTTTAAAAAAGAAAAAATTTTGAAAAATTTTTTAGGGTTAAATAAATTTTATAATCTTTTTTTATTAAGTTCAGATGCCGCATCCGAGATTGATATTTGGATATTCTAAAAATTAAATTAAAAGAAGTTAGTGCTAGTCCAATAGAAAAAGTATAATAATTATCCTAAAAAAAACGAGGATACCCAAAAAATTGATTTCATTTTGTGCTGCAGTTCTTTTCTTCATTTTGTTTTTTCGTTCAATAAACTTTCGTACTATGTATTTAATAGTATCTATAGCTGATACTCTTTTTTTAAAGGGATATAATATTTTCCCTTTGCGCTCTCGTCACATTATTATTGTTACCATAAAAAGACGCATAATAGCGTTTTTTTGTTCTTTTAAATAACCCCATCGAAAAAAAAGCAATACAAACTATTTTTTAATAGTTAAAATGATAAATTTCAACTTTTTTCAATACGTCAAATTTTTTAAAAATTTTTTTGATTTTTTTCCCTTAGCTTTCTGCTAATATTTTTTTTTTTAAATTTTTATTAATATTTATTTTTTTAAGCTTAAATATCTCAAAAACGGTTCTTCTAAATATTTTACGTAAATTTAAAATCAAAAAAAAAAAGATCTTTTATTGTAGCGCATAATATAAGGGGTGTTCCTTTTAAAAAAAGTTGAATTGCACATATTTTTCCTTTTTTTGAAGGGTTTTTTTTATTTTGATATTTTTAAAAAATTTAAAATAGGGAAAAAAACCTACAATTTTTATATAAAAACTTTTTTTTCTGTCTTTAAAAATAAAGGCTCCAAAAGCCACGTAAATATAAAAATTTTTTTAAACAATGAAGACAAAAAGTTCGAAAAAATTTTTTGTTAACTAACATTTGTCTAATTTGTTGAAAAAAATGTTTTGGGAATGTTCTGAATACCCCGTCGCGGTTAAAATAAAATTATAAATAATGGAAAAATTTTTTGGGATTTTGGGTTTTTTATTGGACATTTCCTCCTTCTCATGGATCTTTTTTGAAACCGAAAATTTCTTTGGTTTTTTGATTTTCCCAAAAAAATTTGGTTTTTTTTAAATTTCGTTTTTTTTAAATTAAAAATGAAATTTTTTATTGGCAGAAAAAATCATAAAAACGCCTTTCTTTGCATTCCGTCGAATGAGCTATCGCAACATTTTTAAAAAACCTTCAACCCGGATTTTCGCAGGAAACCACTTCTCGACAGAAAAAAAAATACTGTTAGAGTAAATTTGGGGTTTTGGGATAAAAAAAAATTTTGTAATGTCGTCTCTTTTTATATCATATGTTGGTGTATAAACTTTCCCTTTCGTAGAAAAGGGGACTAAATATACCAATCGACATTAACCCCCTTAAAAAAGTTTCGCCCTTTAAAAACGTCCTGTATGTTGGATCAAAAACAATTTTCAAATTTAAAATTCCCATTTTTTAAAAAAAATGGGAATATTTGCAAGAAATTTAACGATATTAACCGACTAACCGCATGTCAAATTAAAATAAATAACAATTTTTTTTGCTTTACATACACTTTAAAGAGTAATTATTCGCTTTTGCGATTTTTGAACCATTTTTTTTAAATTTGGTTAACAAAAAACTAGTAATTAGCTCTACTAGCAAAAAAAGCAAATGCTACGTTCCTAAATATCTCTGATTTGTTCATTTACATCCACAGTCCTTCTTTTTACAGAGTAAATCTATGTACGTTATTTTATATTCTCTGCGACGATCTTGAGCAATTTGAGACAATTATGGTTATACTATAGACGCACAAAACAATGCCAAATGTTGGTACAGTACATTCCACAATAATTCGTTGATTTCCCGTTTTACCTGCTACTGTTAGTCAAAACCTAAAAAACTTTGGGTACCCGCATGTAGGCCCGGTTTAAAATTTTCCCTTTTTATTTATTATTGTACCTACTTTTTGGTTTATTATGTAGGTTAAAGGCAAATTGCAGGTGTTCCATAAAAAGGGCCCCATTTTTATCTTAGTTCATCAGTCGTTTAGAGTTTGTCTAGGTATTTTCGTGTGTGTTAATGAGCATCCAAAATAGCTAACCTAAACTATTGATATTAGTAGGAAATAAGGACCTGTACCCTTTCAAAAGGTGCACAATACACGATAGATATATGTCAGGCAACTTATTTATGGCTTGGTTTACCCCCGAAGGTTGTCATTTAAATTTTTTTGCGGTCGGGAAAACAAATTATTATTGAGGAAAAGTACCAAATAGGTTATTCGATTGACTATAGACGGTGAGTCTAAAAGAAGATTGTGGGAAAGCAGGGGAATAATGACCTCGTGCTTATACTCAGCGACACTTTTTTATGTATGTCTTTGGGGATGTTTGGCCGATCCGATTGGTCTGGCTACTCGCAAAGAGTATTAAAACAGTTCACTGAATATTATGTATAAAAATCAAGACTGGGAATATTGGTAAAGTTACATTATTTTTTTGGGGGCTTTAAAGCGTCGGTAAACGTTAAGCCAACGGGAACCTTTATTTTTCATTTTTTTTAATTCCCCCAAACATAAAAATCCCCACCCTTTTTTCTTTAAAACCTTTTCACCGAGGGACCTGTTAATTGGTCGTCGACCCAAGCTAACAGATACGCATACATTTAAAATACATACTTACTGTACTTAATCCCATGAAATTTTGGTTTTTGAGAAAATAAACAACGTCTGCGGGCCTAGAAAGTTTTAATTTTTTTTTTACAAGGGTTGGGACATACCCCAAAGTTTGGTTTTATATAAAAAATTTAAGAAAATCACGGGGGACGTCCTCCATTCTCGATACATTGAGTAAAAACCCATTGCTAGCGCGGCAGCATAACTTTCTTTTTTATCGGGGGGATTTGACATGGGCCCGGGACGTTCTCCCGGTTTTTCCGCTTGGGGATTTTATGGGGTTTTTTTAAATCCCGTGTTTATATGAACCGTCCAAGGACCCTTCAAGATTTAAAGAACAACATCCAGGAAGAAATTGCCAACATAACGCCTGCTATGCTTGAAAGAGTCATTTAAGGCCAAAAATCGGTTTACTCAATGTATCAAAAAATGGGGAACGTCACATACGTGATTTTCTCTTGAAAGCTATGTAAAAAAAAAATTTTTTGGTATCTACAAACATTTAAAAAACCAAATTTAAAAATTTCAATTCTCCAATGTCCTACATGACCTGTTCTTTTTTTACTCTTATTTTAAACGAATTTATGAACGTAGTAAAAAAAGCTCAATGGTTTTTTTTTAAATAGAAAATTGAGGAAAATAAACCAAGTAACAGGGAAAAAAAAAAAAGGGAAAAATCCTTCTAAAGATTTTTTTGTTTTGACGGGGGTATTTGTTTTTAAAAAGTTTTGGTTTTTTTGGGTTTTTTTTTTAAAACCCTAGCCAGCCCAAAAAAAACCTTTTTTAAAACCCTAAACTTTTTAAAAAAAAAAATAATAAAGCCCAAAACCAAAAAATGGCAAAAAATTTTTTAAAAAATTCGGTGTTTTTTTTGTCTCTTTATTAGTTTATTATAATATTTTTTTCAAGAAGCATATTAATGGCTTTTATTCACGTTAAAGAATAAAAAACCATCATTATCGTCGTCCAAATAAATAATAGCCATTATAATATGCAGTAAATAGTATACTTTATCCATGACTAAAAAAAAATTTTTGCAAAAAATTTTTTTACATTTTTTGGGGGGTTTTCCCCACTTTTCCCCCGGAACCCCCCTGTATATAAAATGGGATTTCAAGCCCAAAGGGGGTTTTTTTAAATTTTTTTTTAATTTTGAAAAAATGGAACCAGTGAATAAGAAAATCATTTTTCCCCCTTAATTTGAATATTATTAATATTTATTTGAACTAAAAACATGTATAATAAACCCCGGGTAACAGATAAGTCATGGATAAATTTTTTTTTTGTTTGTATGGTTTTTTTTAAAATTTTTAAAAAGGTCTTTTGCCAGATTTTAAAAAAAAAAAAATTTCCCCTAAACATCATTAAAAACAAAAATGGCGAAAGAAAAAACTGAAGATAATCTAAAACAAATACTGCAGAAAAATTTGTAAAAGCCATCTTTTTTTGGAAAATTTTTAAAAATTGAATTGATTAATTAGTCAACATTTGCTGCAAAAAAAAAAATAATTTATTTCGTGTTTTTTTTCCTTTTTATGGGGGGTGGTTTGAATAAGTAAATTTTGATTTTTATATTGGTGTAATTTTTTTTTTTGTACTGTGGGGGCTAGTAAAGAACGAAAAAAATTTTAAAACTTTCAGAAGAAGGGAAAAAATGGAACATAGATTTAAAATTTTTTTAAAAATGTTTAAATTTTCCCCAAAAAATTTTTAAGCATATTAAACTCTTATACCTAAATTAATTTTTTTTTTTTAAATTTTTTTTTTTGGGTTTTTTTTATAAAATTGACATTTTTAATTTTTTGACTAATAATTTGTAGTAGGTTAATCGTAAATTGTGTCTTCGAAAAAAAAACAGGGGTTTTTATTTTTTTGGCCGTTAAAAAAATATGTCGCTCTGTTTTACCATTTTTGACCCCCCCCCCCTTTTGTCCCCCTTTTCACAGTTTTTGGGGAAAAACCCCATAAAAATTACGTCAAAAAAAACCTTTTCCCATAATTACCCCCCCTTTTCCCTTTAATCGAAACCGCTATTTATGGGGGGGCAACTTTTATACATAAAAAAACTTCTGCAGGTGGGAAAATCCAAAACCGAACATAGGGATAAAGGGAAAATTTCAAACAAAACGGAAAACCCCTTTAACTGGGGGAAAAAGGGGCCAAAATTTTTCAATGTGTCATACTTGATGAGCGCGTCTCGAACAGCGAAAACAAATTTCCCGGAAGGGAAACCTTTTTCGAGCGTACGCTGAAATTTTTTTTGGCGCGTATGTCCTATTTTAAATTCGATTTTCCCTGTTTTAGTGGTTTTTTTTTTCTTTTTTTTTTGGGGTCCATGTTCTTTTTTAACTTTCCAATTTATTTTAAACATAAAAAAAGACTTTCATGGGAAAAAAATAAATTGAAAAATCAAAAAAAAAAAAACCAAAGTCGCCCCTTTTCACATTTTTCACCAAAAAATACCGCCCCCTTTTGGGGAAGTTTTTTAAGAACCCCTTTTTTAAAAAAAATTTTTTTTTTAAAAGGAATTTTCTAAAAATTTTTTACCTTTTCCAGAGATTTCCAAAAATTGAAAATTTTATTTGGAAAAAAATTTCCCCCATAATTTTTTTGGGGGGAAAAAAAGGGGAAGTCGGGGAAAAATTGTCAAATATTTGGTTTTGAACAATTTTAAAAAATTTTATAATTTGGGTGGTTTTTTTGAGCAGCCTGAGGGGGGTTGCTTTAAAAAATTTTTTTTTTTAAAATCAGACCCAACTATTTTTCATCTACGGTTGGTTGGTTAGAGTTGCGGGGGTGGTCGCGTGTCTTTTTATACAGTTAAAATTTTTTTTTGGGCCCCCCTTTCCCGGCCCCCCTTTACTTAATCGGGCTAGTAAATTTCTCCAAGATGTTCATGAAAAGAGGGTTTTCTCCCATATTTCGCTTTGGGCTTTTGTATGTCAGTGTGTGCATATGTGTGGGGTGTTTCCTCCTCCTCCCCGCAAAGCCTTCATGTTTTGGGACCGTTCTGTATGCCTATTTTTTAAAGAAGTCCTACTTCTTGTCTTATCTGAGTGCGCCCTCAGCTGTTCGGTTCTTGGAAGGGTAGCCTAGGGTTGCCTTCGCATGTTTGACCAAGTGATGCGTGCCAACGATCCAGATGTTGTCTCAGAGACCATCTGTCTATTGTTGTTGTCATCGCCTGTTTGAATAGTCCAGGGCTCGCTCAAATTAATTTTTTAGATAAAACAGCTCTTGCTAGTTCATTGTTTTTTTTTTCTTTTGTCCAGGGCTCCGGGAAATTTATCTTGTCGTTCCTGACGGCAAGTTCTTTTTGGGTTCCCTTTCAGGCACTCCATCGTCATTTTTGATTTTAAATCGATGGGAAATTCAGAGCTATTAAGGGGAGCCTAACTATTTGCGGGAAAATGCGTATATTTTGATTGTGATACCCTCCTTCTTACATTCTCTTGGGTATCATAGATTTCCGTTTTCCTTTTCGAATTACGTTGAGCTTCCAGCAATCCAGGTTCGTGCTCCCCCGTTTTTGTTTTTTTGGAAACTTGCCAATAAACTGCCAATGAAACTAAAAGGGCTTCTTCAAAAAATTTATTAACAAGTGATACAATGAATGCAACAAACCTGGACGTCTTACAATACCCTGTATGTTTTAAAAACTTTTTACTCCTATTTATACTATTTGTAAAAATAATAAATGAAAAAAATTCTACTTCAACAAAAACTCATATTGAAAAATTTACGGTATAAAACTATTTAGCGATTCACCCATAGATAATTTTAAAACATAATGCGCATGTAAAAATAATAAAAGATAAAGTTCAAAAAAAAAGCTAGTGTGCATTTATGAGTTAATTATCATATTAATAGTCATTCAAAGATAAAACGAGAATTGTTATATGCATTTTACCGGTTCTTATCTTCTTGGTTTACCAGTGGCGGCGTTGGCCACAAACTCCTCCCTTGGATAAGACCTGCGATGGTGTAGGCTGAGTAGGTCTTTCATTTTCCCCCTTTTTTTTTAAATAATTTGATGATTGGATAAGGATAGCTTATTTTGTAGAAAAAGCTATTCCAGTGCATGTGACTAAAGATAATGGCCAAACACCAATGGGTTTCCCCCAAAAAAGAATTTTTTTTTGGGGAAATATTAATTTATTTTGATCATTCATAACTGAGGTAATGGTTTTTTTTCCTCAAGGTTCATGTTTTAATTTTAAAGATGAACATGTTGCTTTAGAAAGGGGAAAAATCTAAAGGTGGCAGCTGAACAATTCTTGCGGACAAAAAGGGGTTCTTTATTGGAATAAAATGTTTCCATGCCAATATTTTTGACATTTATCTGGATAAAAAAAAGATAACTGCCTGGGTTTTACCTTATTATGTTTTTTCCCCTTGGCATATTTCTTTTAAAAAACAGTGGTAGGATAGTAAACAATACATTTTTAGGCGTTACTTGATTGGCTGTTGGGCTGTCCATATAACCAATAATGTCCTTGGCGGCTTATTCTTCAACTATATTGACCACACAGTCTTCATTTTCTTCTAGGTGATTTTTTCAATAAAAGGTTCTTCTATTTTCTACATAACTCCTCTTCATATTGGAATTTCTCAGTTTTCTCATTAAGGATAAGGTATGGTTTGGGGGGTGAAATAATTTGATTTTGGATTGGTATTGGATATATGAAATGGGATTTAAATGGTAATGGAGAGATTATTGGAAAATGTATTAAGAAAATTATTCTCTCTTTTGAAATAATTGAACTCCCAAAAGTTTATAAAAAATAGCTGATTTTAAAACTGATCAATTGATTCTTTTTGGGATAATAATGACATTTTTTTTATTATTGTTTTAAGTTATTTTAAAGGAAGAAGAGTTGGATGGATTTTATTTAAATATGCAAAAGTCATTGCGTTTAAAAATTTGATTTAAATTATTCTCTAAACTTATAAGAGAGTTAATTTTAAATTTAAAGCATTTATTTATTAATTTTTTTTGTATTTCTCAATTGTTGTGTAATCGATATTATGTTTGATTTTATTTCAAAAAACTGTGATTAGTTTTTGTCATTAAATCTTTAGCAATTGACATTTGTTCGTTAATTTTTTCTGTAATAGTTTTTCATTTTTGTTAAGATGATTTAAAAAAGAATTAAAATTTTTTCACCGTCTTCATGATCAAGTGTTGAATAACCATTTATTTATGGTACCACCAATATTAATGAGACCCCGTCTTTTTTTAATATTAGGGTAATAGCTTCTAATAAATGTTCTACTTGGGAAAGTAATGACCAAGCTTGTTTAGCCAACTATTTGACATTGAACTGTTATTCTTATTTTTTAATAAGAGTAACTCATCCTGTGGACCGGAGGAAGTATTTTTTTCCCACAATCTGGCTGCATTGTCTGCCAGGCGACGCATGCCACCGATCTAATTGTTGTTTTTAAGGCCAAAAGGGGAAGATTTTTTATTTTTGGACAGTCCACGAAGGGTGAGGCCTAAGTACTAACGTACCGTGGGTGTCAGGTTGCACTCGAATATGGTTTTTTCGATTGTCAACTGTATTTTTGATATGATCGCACTTTTTGGATGTCCTTCATGTTGGACGACCACGTTTTAATTCAGCAGCTTATTTTTCTACTGTTCCTATTGAAGGTGAAGCGTCTTTTAACACTTTTAACCATTGTTCATTTGTTTTGGTGCCAAAAATAAGAATTTTACTACTGCACGATATTTATTTATTTCAGTCGTAAAAAAAGTGTGACACGTCAAATATGAACAGTTGTAAATAGTCGAATGAGCTGACAGATCTATTTAAAACTTTACATGCGTTCACAAAAAGAAAAGTTAGCTTTTTTGAGTAGGCAAATTAAGATAAAAATGTGAAAACTTTTCATTGAAGTGTAAATTTTTGTACACCAATAAATTATCACTTTGATTCCTAAGAAAAGTCATACATAATAATGTTTCTTAAAAAAATTGCCCGAAGAAAACATAACTTATTTTTATTTTTTTACGGAATTTAAATCGCCCTCCGTTAAAACAACAACAAAATCTTGAATTAAAATTTTTTTCTCCCCCTAATCTGAACTGTTTCTTTTTACTTCCACCCCACGCAGACGAATACAACTTAAACCCAGGTTTAGAATGGGAAGATGAGTTCACAGGTAGGTGGCTTCGCATCATGGCTTGACCGTTATTGATGGTTTTTGTATTTTTTATTTCTTTATTTTAACTTGTGACTGGAACTTATTTGCTTGCGAAGTAACACGGGCTGCTTACATCTTGTTTCTTTACGTTTTATTTTTTTATCATTTTATTTTTCTCATTTTAACTGCACTTCATACAGGGTCGGGTTCGGCCAACGACTATATACTAAAGGACTGCTCAGTTTGCCGAATTTGTCTGCCAAGGTCAAACTCGCTCTGACGTCACCACCGGTACTGGCTAGTGCTGGGATATCGACACAAAACATCGATGTTGATCTCTCAATCACTTAGAAAGTTAATATTTTATTTTTTGAGCTAGAAAAACTAAGTTTAAAACTATTTTTTATAATATTAAACATTGAAAGGTAAACATCGATGTCTACATCGATGTTAGTGTCTTCTAACATCGATGTTAAAAACATCGAACATCGGTAACAAAACATCGATAAACGTCGCCCAGCATTATTTAGCACCGGTGGTGACGTCACAGCCGCTGCCCACTTCTCCTAAATTTTCCAACGTACGTTAAATGGAACTGAGCAGTCCTTTAGTATATAGTCGTTGGGGTTCGGCTACAAGTATGCTATGTGACATGGAAATCCCTAAACACCCAGTAGAATTTTTTGGAAGACACTGAAAATAAATTTTAAAAAATTCAGAGGCACCTTGCACATATTTTTTTATTGGTTAAAAATAACCGTTTATTAACGAAATAACACCTTTGCCAATAGCAGAATTACAAGCATTTGAAATTCAAATATAAAACGTTCGCGCGGAAACGATATCCATGTCACGATTCGCTAACCACACAAATTTTAATGCCTGATCGACAAAAGGTACTGCGGCTAAGTTCCAATATTACCTTTCGGATGAGAGCAAAGATGAATAGAATACCAATTGGAGATAATCCGGATAATAAAACACTTTGGATTTTCTATCAGTGGCTAAGTGTCATTTCCATTTGATTATTTAAAAAGTAGAATACTATAATCTGTTCAATTTCGTTTGACAAACATTTGGTTTAAAAAGTCAGTAATCCAAGTTCCGGCCCACCACACGAATGTTTGTATTTACACCCTCTGTTCCAAAAATAACCGAACTTTTTCAAAATAGAAACAACCACTGGCGCCATCTGTTGAAGACTCTTTGCTTTCGAAAGCGCAGACATTTATTACCATTCTATCAAAGTTTCATGAAGATCGGATGTAAACATGTCAAGTTATTGCGTCGAATGTGTTAGAATGTTTTGACTATTGGTCGGAAAATGAGTTTCAAAGAGCTGCGATTGAGTTTTGTGTCAAACTTTTTTTACCAAAACGCTTCAAATTCTTCAACGAGCATATGATCGAGGTGAGTGGCACAGGCGATTTTAAGAGGGTAGAGAAACCATCACCGATGACAAAAGACCAGGCCGTCCAATATCAAGTTTATCCCCAGAACACATTAAAGTTGTAAATGAATTTATCAAAACTAAGAAATCGACATTGAAATGGAATTGGACATCCCTTCTACTACCGTTTATCGCATTTTGATCGAAGAATTGGGACTTCGCAAGGTAAATTCACGATTTGTTCCTCACAAACTCACTGATGACCAGAAATGAGATCGAATTAAACATTGTAAAGACATCATTAAAAATGCTTGCTGACCCCAAATTTTTGAAAACGACAGTAACTAGTGACGAGACATGGTCTTTTGAATATGAGCCAGAAACAAAGCGTCAATCTGCTGAATGGAGGTCCCCCGAGAAGTCAAAAGTGAAGACAATGTTCATATGGTTTTTATTATTCGAAGAGTATAATTCACAAAGAATTTGTCCCAGCCGGTCAAACAGTGACGGGGGAGTACTATCGTGACGTTTTACGACGTTTGCTTGTCAGAATTCGTCGCATTCGGCTTGAATATCGCGAACCAGGAAGTTAGTCACTTTTGCACGATAATGCTTCATCTTATCGTTCACGCCTTGTGAATGAATTTTTGTCAAAAAATCAAATTGTTACGTTGCACCATTCGCCGTATTTACCTGATCTGGCGCTCTGCGATTATTTTCTATTCTCGAAACTTCATCTAACAATGAAAGGAAAGCACCATTAGTCAATTGACCTCGTTCAAAAGGCGACAACCGACGAGCTAGACAAGGTTCCTAAAAAGGACATTTGCTACTCATTTGAAAAATGGGTTGAGCGTGCAAATAAGTGTGTCAAAGCGAATGGAGAGTATATTGATTAGTAAAAAAGAATTATTTCAAAATGTAAACTGGTTGTTTCTATTTTGAAAAAGTTCGGTTATTTTTGAAACAGAGGGTATACACGAAATGTTTCAACGTATTTTTCCCTCTGTTATAACTTCGGTCTTCTTCCACATAAAAGTATGAAATTTGGTATGTAAATTCACAAGTATTTTAATTACCTGTGAAAAAATTGAGTCAGTTATGTCAAGTGATTTCTGAGATATTCGGTTTTAAAAATCGCCCATTTTACTACTGACTGACTGACTCACTGACTCCTCAAAATTTTAGAGCGCTTCCCGAGGGAGTAGAAACTTGAAATTTGGTATGTAAGTAGGTTTTAGGACACAAGTAAGGAAACAATTTCGAAAAAGGGCCGTAATACTGCATATTTAAGGAGTATTATAGAATTTCTAATCTGATTGAACCTGAGTTTCTAAGGTCACAATTGTCTTAGAATTTAAAATTTGGGCGGGATTTTATTTACTAAACAAAGATATTTTCTACATTTAAATAAGCATTTTTCCCACTTCATATTCAGTCTAAAGTTTAGGTTCTACCTACAGAGCCAGGTATACTGAAAAAGACATAAAACCCCCCTCCCCATTTTTTTCCATTCATTGAACTCGAAAAGAAAAAGAGATGCCACTTAAACCTTTTACTTAAAATAAGGACTTCGTCCCTATCTAAAAATTTCGGCCTCTTAAATTAGTAAGATCCAAAATTTGCCAAGTTTTTTACTGGTCTGTCTGTCTTAATGAGTAAAAGATTATCTATTAAAAGAGACAGATTAATAAAAAACTTGCCAAGTCAAGGATTAGGGAAACAAAATTTTGGACAAAACTTGATCTAATTTTGGGTCTCAGTATTTTAAGAGGCCAAATTTTTGGAGAGGAACTTGGCGCTTATTTTAAATAAGTGCTTCAAAATTTATAAGATCATGATTACTAAGCCGGTATTTTTCTTAAACGATAATAAATATATTATAGAATTTCAAGCCGTTTCCCATGATTTTTTTTTGTTTTAATTGCTATTGATTTTAACGGTGTTTACACTTATTAGGTTGCATAATATTTAATTGACATTAAACGGATTTATCTTAAAAAAACTAATATTGAAACTCAGCAGACCTCGTGTCGCCACACGTCTTTTTGGTCTGACGTCACCTGTAAATCGTAATTACGCCGAAACTATTTTTTTTTCTGAGAAATGATATTTGAGAGATGGTTATTTAATAAGCACAGAAAGAGATTTAACGCGTTTGAGTAAAAAAAAGTTAAAATGATAAGGCTAAAAACTTAATCGTTTTATTAAAATAGGTTATTCTTTACTGGGTGTGTAGATTTCTATGTCAACTAGTATAACTTAACATCTGAGTTTTTGCTATAAACGATATGGCCTTTGTTGGCAGATTTGTTAAAGATCGATTGTAGGCGTCACTTCTATAAGATTAACCGACGATACATGGCATTGACATTAAAATAGATTTCCTTTTACGTTTAACATAAATGAGTGTCCGACCATATGAATTTTCTGAATCTGTAGGTGTCTTGAAGTATTTCAGTCGGTGTCTTCTAGTTTCGTACACTCGCGTATCGTACACTTCAGAAATTTACCTGAAATATTCCCATTTCGTACACCGACCATTGTGACGACCCAAATAAACAACCAAATACCATGTTAAAAATTATTAAAATGTTCTTAATAACTTCTACGTAGGGATAATTTAGACAAATTCAAAAGCCCTTAGTGAGCGTCCATAAATTACGTGAGGTGTTCAAGGGGGAGGAGGTGGAGCTAAATCTTTCTAAATCTCACTTAGGGGGAGGGGGGTCTAACCAAATATCACGTAATTTTTTTCTGGTAGAAAAAAAAATTAAAGTAAAAAGTTTTTCTAGAATGAAAATATGGCGAAGTTTTACACAATAGTGTTTATCGTATTTGTCCGAACCCCGCAGAGCAGCACAGTTATAATCCAACGCGATTACAGCCAAAACACAAATTAATCACGTGAGATTTGGGGAGGAAGGAAGGGAGTTAAGAAGAAATTTTACGAAATCTCACCAGGTGGGACGGGGAGGGGTCAAAAAAATCCTGAAAAATGCCTCACGTAATTTATGGACGCCCCCTTAGTTCTGGTGGATTAGGTTAATTCTATTTAGTTAAAGCGGCTTTTTATTTTTCCCAATTATATTTAAGTAATAAGTCACTAAAAGTAAACCTTAAACTTTTTCGTTTAGGCTGCAATTCTACAATATCTTAATCAAACGTAGGGATAATTTAAACACATTCAAAAGCCCTCAATTCTGGTCGGTCATGGTTAGTTCTGGTTAGTTAAAGCGGCTTTTTATTTTCCCCAATTATATTTTAGACGTGATAAATTACTAAAAGTAGGAACAGTAAACTTTTTCGTTTAGGCTGCATTTTACAATATCTTAATCAAACGTAGGGATAATTTTAGAATATTCAAAAGCCTCAGTTCTGGTCGGTAGGTTAGTTCTGATTAGTTAACGCGGCTTTTATTTTTCCCAGTTATATTAACTGGTTATAGTAAAATAAAGTCCTTTTGGCTTTATTTTACCATATTTTATGAACCATCAGAGACCGGAACCTATCTCAGTTTTTGGTGTATGAAACGAGATGTCGAAAACTGAAAAATTTAAATTTTTTTAAGCATATTTGGGAGAAATTTTGCTGTGTACGAAACGCGAGTGTACAAAACAAGAATAATTTTTTTAATTCACTAAAAAATGCTTGAAATATATTTTACTTCATGATTCCCGATTTTCCTTCATGATCCTCTGATAGGTTAATCAGTAAAACTTCTTATCATTATCATTATTTCTGATGATTCATATCATCATTTTCATGACGAAATACTACCCTTAAGTGGTCCAAATATAATTTTTTAACCCGCTTTTTAAAAAAATATAGACATGATAAAAAGGGCTGGGGGATGTAGGGGAAATGCCATTAATAAATTTAAACGTCAACACCTCATCAAATCATTTGGTTTAACTGGAAAAAATTGCTTTTAGTCGTTTAACGTAGCTTAACGTAACACTTGTTGTAGTCGTACTTTAACACCTTTTCAACTAAACCCTTTTTTGTTTATGTTATGTGAATGCAAGGCATGGCTGCTACTAACATTGGCGGGGAATAGATTTTGTTTCTTTTAATGCATGTTTATTACGAAAGCGCAGAAAAAACAACGA
The DNA here is from genome assembly GCA_019359885.1 of Listronotus oregonensis. Lineage (NCBI taxonomy): Eukaryota > Metazoa > Arthropoda > Insecta > Coleoptera > Curculionidae > Listronotus > Listronotus oregonensis. Next base: position 34,418 of record JAHBCN010006311.1, on the reverse strand, counting down.
AAAACGTTAAATTCGAAGCTAACCTTAAATTATTTCACTTCAAGATGACAGCTGTCAATTTAGAGTGACTGTTGTCATTTGAGGGTGCACATTTGTGGCTTCAAAGTAACGTCTGTCACTTCAAGGTGACATTTGTCTTCTTCAGATGACCATCGTCACTCCAAGGTGACAGTTGTCGGTCTAAGGTGACGACTTTAATGTAACAATTGTCACTTTGATATGACATGTGTCACTTTAAGGTGTCAGTTATTTTAGTTGCTCATTCTGCGCTTTCTTTTGTTCTCTATGTATATCTGTTTGCCTTTTCTTCTTCCTTTTTACATTCCTTGGTTTTACAATCCCTTTTTACACACGCTTCGAACGCCATTTTTGTGTTTTTAATAATATGCTATTTTGATACATTTTTAATTATAGTTTTTTGCACTGTATAGTATTTGAAGAATTGATGTACAAGATGGGACGTTTAGGTAGAAAAATAAGTACTGAAAGAACTAATAATAGTAATTATTATTCACTAGTTTTTTTTATTTACTGGTTCCACTTTCTTCTCAAATTAAACAAAAGTCAAACTCTTCCGACTTGCAATACTACCCGGAAACCCGGAAGTCCCGTAGCTTTCGGTGACTTCCGGGTTTCACCGGATCCAATTTTCAAATAAGACACCCTTTATATTTTTGCATTTTTAGATTCCTAGCAATATTCTGCATCTAATGGTACCCTATGTATCAAATTTTGACATTTTTTTCTCATTTAATTTCGATCTACGTCTGGTAAAGGTGCAAAAATTTTATTTTTTTTTAGTTTAATATGGATTGAACCCATTAAAAAACTTGATCAAATTAAGCGTAAAACACGTAAAACATTTATAGGATGTTTATATATATATATATATATATATATATATATATATATATATATATATATATATATATATATATATATATATCTATATTAATTATATATATAATATATATATATATATATATATATATATATATATATATATATATATATATATATATATATATATATATATATATGTTGTAACTAGATTTTTCACGGATGGTGGAATGTACATTATTTTCGTTTGAACCTTTTAAATATTTCGAGGCACCGGGGGTTTTCAAGGGGGCTTCCGGGCTGCTCGGCTTGGTATTCCAACCGAGAAACCCCAAAGCATTTAAATGCCAACTGGAGTTGGCGAAACTCAAAACATATACAACGGATTCAAACCGGAAAAAATTAATTATATATATATATATATATATATATATATATATATATATATATATATATATATATATATATATATATATATATATATATATATATATATATATATAAAATTTATATATATATATATATATATATATATATATATATATATATATTTATATATATTCATCTAATTTATGTGGGTTATAAACACAAAATATATAAAATTGGGAAAAAAAATGCTTCATTTTCAGAGAATATTTTTACCGACTTCCTCTTGTACATCTATTTTTAACATAATTGTTGCTTCATTGTTTTAAAAGAAAGGCAGTAAGATCAGTATATTTCCCACGGTTACAGTGGATAAGCAAATTTAAATATGTAATGCTTGCCAGTCAAAATTTTTTATAAAACTCGTATTGTTGTAAAGGAAGCAGCTATTATGATTATATAGGATGTTCTAGCTAGTGTTTTATAAAGTCCACACCAGTGACTTATAGAGATATAGATGCATTTATTTATATTAAAAGTGTTTTACAACCATGTATACACCAGTTATTTGGTTTTTTCTGCCCGTATGGATCTTGCCAACACTGGTTTGACACTGGCAAGTGCGCACTGACCCCATAACTTTTTGATGTACACCAATGTTGCCAAATGTAGTCTTATAGAGCTCGCAGTAAGAGATAACAGTCTAGAACATCCTATATTTTGACACTTAGCACATACTGATTTTTTTTACTGTTGCTTTTGTCATTCGTACAGTTAGTTTTGCGATATGCGGTGATAATAAAGTATAATCGTGATCAAAAAAAACTTTACTTTTTACATACCTGGCTCATGAAAAAGTATAGTTTTTACCGCGACTATACAGGGTCACCCAACGAGGACTAAATAGGCCCATATTTATGGTTTTCCTTGTATTAAAAAAAAAAGGTTTAATAGCCATTTTGCGTATTAGTAGCGTCAATGAATACATAAAACTGCCAAGATTTGGAAGTCCTTAAGAATGCTTCGATTTTGATAAATTGTTTTTTAATACTTTTTTTCCATATTATTCAAAATCAGAAACCTTTTGGAGGGGGCAAACAAATATTTATATTGTTTAAACAATATTTATGATGAGTTATTTTTACACAGAATCTTTTTAATAGATAATTAAATTTGCTACAAAAATAGTTTTATAATAATTTCTCGTATTTTTTCATAGTTTCAAAGATATTGAAATTTAATTTCTAGAGGTTTAAAATTTTAAAAATCTTAAAATTTTTTCCGGACATAAATAATAAATAAAAAATTTAAAATTTAATGAAAATTTTTTAATTTAAAAATTAAAAAAATTTTATTAAATTTAAATTTATTTTAAAAATTTTAAAAAATAAAATTTTTAAATTTTTTATTTTTATTTTTTTCTTTTTTTTCCCTTGGGATTTCATCTTCTTTAAGTGATGGGCGGTTATTGCAGTCACTTCCACTGCAAACACTGCAAGCCGGTAAACAATGAAAGCTGCTTTTTCTGCAGCCACATGCTAAACCGCATCCTGTTTTACAGGAGCAAAATATGATTTTTAAGGCGGTTTTAGGTGTTTCTGGTTGGTCATTTTTACTGGTTTTAAAAATTGTCTTTTTGCCAACCCCATTTTTCAAAAGGGATTAGAAATTTTTTCCTTGCTGGACTTATCATTGATTTTTTGATATGTTTTTATTGCAGCCAAAATACAAAAAATTAATATAAAACTTTTTTGTAGAAAATTTAATTATCTATAAAAAGATTTTGTGTAAAAAACCAAAATTAATATTAAAAAGGACAACGATTTAATAAATATTTTTTGCCCCTCCAAAAAAGGTTTCTGGATTTTAAAAAATATTTTAAAAAAAATTATTAAAAAAATATTATATTTTTTTTCAAAATTTTTTTTTTTTTGGGCTGTTGTTGAGGACTTCAAATAAAATGCTTCATTGAACTACTTTTAAATATGTGTTTCCATAAATTTTTAAGAACATTAAAAAATTTTAAAAAAAAAAAATACGACATAAAATTAACAAATTTTTAAGAGCGTCCCAATTTTTTTGGTATATTTCAATAAAAAGAATTCCGTATTCTTAGTAACAGCAGTATTAATTTAAATCATACAAAATATTTGTGGTTTAAATTTAAATAAAAATCGGTAAAAATAAATTCCTGAAATGTCGAAACACAAAAAGTTCATATTCGGGAAAATCTAGCGTTTATTACTATTTTACTTGTTGGTAAAAGAGAAACATATAATTAAAATAAGTTTTTGTTACTAAAAATAAAAAAAAAGATGTTTTAGAAAACTATCGGATAAGTAATTTACGCCATTGAAAAAAAAATTTTTATGACTATATCCTTTTGTTTTAATATAGATTTTTTTTTACGTTTTTTTTCAATTCCCCCAAAAAGGGAAAAAAGGATGGCTTTTTAAATTTTTTTTTTAACAGAAGGTAAGCCACAAATATCGCCTTTTACTTCTCTTTAAAAGGGTTTCACATACGTAAACAAATTGGTGAGTGAACTATTCCCCAATTGAAAAAAATGTTTACATGGGTTTGCATGGTATGATAGAGTGGTTGGAGTTTAAAAATTTAAGCCCCACTCAATAATTTAACTTGTACTATACTTTTGAGACACCTTGTATAAATAAAATAAGATACATTATAGCAGGTTGTTCAATATGTTTTGTTATTTGATGACAACACGATTTCAGTGATTTTTTGGGGGAAAAACCCTTTTTTTGATTTTTTTAAAAAAAAGTTTTTTTTTTTTTTTCAAATTTTGAAGTAAAATGTTAAAAATATATTTTAACTTGTAAAAGGAAAAAAAAAAAAGTGAAAAAAAAATAAAAAAATAATATTTATGAAGATATTTTCAAAAACGTAGCGTCCGCATACCGTCACTAATCAGGTAGTCGGCGCGTGACGAATCTTTAAACGTGTTTATCTCGAAACTTTCTTCTGCTGGTGCTGTAACTTCTATCTATCTATCTATCGTAGCATGTTGAGTTCCCTCGCTGGAGCCCTGAGCACTGAGGATTTAGCTCATTATGCTCTACACCAACCCTTAAGCATCCACAGGTTCCGTCACCCTGTACTGTCCCTTTACACTGATATGACTGTCATTTTGCATACTAAAGCCCCAATTTCCTCACTAATGATGCGAGTCCTGTTAGGGTGAACCCTTATGTCATTTAGGTCCAGCCATGCCGTTCCTAGACATTTTCCCCTATGTGCCCTAGTGCGGGGAATCTCTAAGTATATGTATGGCGTCCTCTCTTCCCTCTCCACACCATCTACATGTACTTGCCTCACTTTTTCCTATCCTGTTAAAATAGTGTTTGTTTCTACAATGTCAGTATGCCTGTCAGGTTTCTTATTTGCACCCTATTGAAGTCCTTTATCTTATCGGTAGGTCCTTCCATAGATCTTCCTCAATAACAGCCTTTAATTGTCCGGCTTTTGACTTTTTCCAGTTCTTATCGAACCGTTTCTCTATCCATGTTGCTACCTCTATCATACCGTATTATAAGGGATTCCCACGGTATATTCAGGTCCATTGTCCTCGGCTCCCAAATTGGCGAGTTTGTCAGCCATTTCATTCTCCGGGATCCCTTTGTGTCCAGGGACCCATTGCAGGGTGACACTGGCGGTTTTCTTAGTTTATTAATTGCTTCCCGACATCTATTCTGGTTCTAATCTGTGCACTGTAATTGTTAGCGCCCCGATCGCTCTGTCAGACAAAAGGTTTTTCCCTGTATCTTCCCTATTTAAAGGCTTGGTATTGCCATAACTTCCGCCTGAAATACGGTTGCATATTTTCCCATTGTTCCATAAAACTTGTAGTTCGTCCTTTCTACATAGAAACCGAACCTGTACGGCCCCTTTCCCCGAGCCATCTGTTGGGTAACTGTTCTTCGCTTGGTGTCCCACAGCGTTTGTGAGTCCAGTCATCCGCCGATGCCTGTTTACCTTTTGCATTTAAGGGTTCTGGGGGGGATGCTATCCTGTTTATAAAGGTGTCTTAAGTTTTGAAGGATTACCCAAAAATTTTAGGGGTTTTTTTTTATTGTCAAAATTAAAGGGTTCCTTTATTTAAAAAGATATAAATTTAATTTTAAATTTTTTTAATTTTTTTTAAATTTAAAAAAAAAAATTTTTATTTTAAAAAAATAAAACAATTTTAAAGCTAGATTTTCCCTTTTGTTTAACAAAAAATTTTCCCGGGCTCGAAAAAAAAAAAACTTTTTTTTAAAATAAATTTAAATTTAATAAATTTCATCCTAAATTATATCTAAAAAAAAATTTTTCATTTAAAATTTTATTTTAAAAAATTTTCCCTGCCTAAAGGTATCTCTCCCCTTAAAGGCGCTGGTGGTATCTTAAATTAAGCTTACCACACGGTAAAATGTGTGCCTTAAATTTTTTAAATTACTGACCATACGAGTGAATGAGATACAATGACAATAGCGCCTATGCGCCCCGAGATCCCGCCAAAAATTCACCATTAGTTCTGACGTATGATGACCCGCAAGGAGAAGAAGACGAGAGCTCACTCCCGCACCTCGGCGTCAGCAAGCTGCCTCCGGGATTTGGACTCCCCCCCCAAAAAAGGGGTGCATCCGTCCCCCCGGGCGAGCGGAACCAGAAGGACGGAAAAAAAGAAAAAGTACATTTTTTAGATAAAATTTCCTCTCTAAAATTTGAATTAATTTTTGTTTAAACATATGAAAAGAAATACTTTTTCTATGGAATTATTTTGTCCTCCACACTCCAGTCTTGGGCCTCTGCCCTTGCTAAGCCTTGATCATTATATGGAGAGGTGGGAGCCCCATGATAATCTCCAGCCATTCCGTCGTGTTTGTGTTTCGGCATTATCTGTGCCGTCTTAAGTTCCGTGCGTTGCCACCATATCACGGAGGCATACAGTATCCGTGGCCTATGCTGCTTCGTATATCCATTTCCCTACCTTAGGAGAAAGTCGCCAGTCTCGTCCTACGACTCTTCTACATAGTCATATAGCGATCCCGTGGCCTTCTTCGCTACCATTTCAAGATGTGCCCTCCAATTCAGCTTGTCGTAGTATCACCCAGATACTTGGCTGTACTGGAGTATTCTAGTTCTCTCTCACCGAACTTCACTTTCCTAAGTCCGGGTGTTTTTTTCCTTCTAGTAAATAATACGAGCTCTGTTTTTGATGGATTGGCTGTCAGTCCGTTTTCATTCTATCATTCTTTCCATCGTCTTTAAGAAGAAAGATGTGAGACTTAAGGGTCTAAACGTTTTACTGTCGCAGTAGTCCGTCCTGCCAAGTTTTGGTATGGTTCTCCTCCAGCTCTGGGGGATATACCCCAGAGCCATGGAAGCCCTCATGACCTTTAACATGGGCAGAGTGAGAATGTCCAGAGCCTTCTGCAGTAGTGCCGGGAATATTCCATCCGGCCCCGCCGCCTTGAATGGCTTAAGCAACTAATTAAAATTATAAATATTAAAGCCAGAGTTTCTGAGTTACCATTAAAAAACAAAATGGCTCTTTTTTTTTTTTTTGTTTATAACAATTGCAATTTTTGGTTGCAGAAAGGTAAGAACGATCAAAGAGAAAAAATGCATTTTTCCGATTTTTTTTCACTTTTTGTTTATTTAACAAATAGTTCTAAATCCAACAACTCTTGTTTTATGACATATAAGGCTTGGTCTCAACACTTATTTATAAACATATATTTTCAGTTAGGGAACTTAGTGAAGAAGAAAAACAGATGATCATTCTCTCAGAAGACTTTCAACAGTTCATCGATCGAGCGGGAAGAATCATGGAGCGGGCTCTCTGTGAAACCGTAGACATATATACGGATTATTCTGGAATAGGAGAGGAAGCGTTAGACGAGAAGTGCCATCAGAGGATTTCGTTTAATAGAACTTTCTTTGATGAAAGGTAGGAAAGTCACAAAGTAGTTTTTTTTTCTTGTTTGATGTTTACAGTGTTCCCCCCAAAAGTAAGTTAGCTTTTCACTATTTTTTTATATGGAAAAACCTATAAGTTATTTAATCGCGATATTGTCAATAAGACTTTTCTAAAGAATAAAAAACTAGTTAAAAAAAAGGGTTTTAAAATATCTTAGAAAAAATATTTTTTTATTTTTGTTCATTAATAAATTTTAGTTGATTTTTGGTGAATATTTTTTAGAATTATTTTTTTGTATCGATTTATATAAATTTTTAGTCATATGTCAATGTGATGCGACAATATATTTCGACGAAGAAAGTTTTGATAGTTTAAGGTGTGTTTATGTGTTTTTTTCAAGGAAGTTTAAAGGTGTATGGAAGCCCAATACTGTAGAACAAAATTGTCCAGGCGTGCAGGGCAGCGGGAATAGGGGTTGGCCCTCGGTTTCGCAATGAATATAGGTCAGAGCCGGACTTCCTAATTCTTTGTTACTATCTATAAATTGACATCATCAAATGTTAAATTCAAAATTTACTGTTTTTATTTTTTGCAAAAAATTGTTGGTTTTTAAACGATACTACCATAGAATATTTAAAATTATTGTGTAATATTGGATTTTATATCATCTGATATAATATGGAAAAAGCCTTCATTTAAAAGGGGATATTTTTTTGGGGTTTTTTTTCCCAAAAACTTTTTAAAAAAATAAAAAAAATTTTTTTAAAAAAAATTTTTTTCATTGATGATAGTTTTTTATCCCAAAATTTTTTATAAAAGAAACAAATATGTAAATGATTTAATCTAATCCTAAGTTTTGGGTTTACATTAAAAATGAAAATTTTTATAATGCTTTTTGGGGTATCTTTTCACTAATAACAAACATTCATGAGACAAATAACATGGGGTTAAAAAATTTTGTAACCTTTGGTACCTAGGTATCCATTGTAACGTATCCGTTAAATTTTGTTCTGTATGTCGAGCTTAAAAAATTGATAATTTTAATTTAAGCCAAAAAAAATAATTTCTTCTTAAACAAAAAAAAAAAAAAAGGAACTTTCTAAAAATTTTCTTTTTTTCAAAAATTTTAGGGGCCTTTTTATTAAAATTTCCTGGGCCCGGGGAAAATTAATAATTTTTTTCCTTTAGAAAGAAAGTACTAAAAAATTTTTAAATAAAATAAAAGTACCTAAATGTTAACCTTATTTCTTTTTTTAAAATTCGAAATACCCAAAAAATTGGAAATCATCTAAAAGATAGTTAAGATTGCCTTACTTTTCTCATGCTATTTCCTATGAAATTTTAATATTTTATTATTCTAATTGATATATTATTATTTTTTCGTTTACCTAACTTCACGTCTCATGAAAGCACCTAATTTAAATATAAGAAATACTTACCTAAAGTAAAAAATGCCAGTATGTTACCCTTGGATTTTTAAGACAAAGCCATACAACCTCCAATCATTTTGTTACGATATTATAAGTAACAAACAATAAACACAAAATTATAGTCACAATTTAATAAACACTAATCACTAAAATAAGAAGGTTTTTATCAACCACAAAATATAGGTACTCACACAAAGCAAAACAATCGGCGCAAAGGGCACAAACCACAACGAAATGACGAAAGAAAACGACGACGGTTGACGATACCCGGATATAGTTTCACGCGCCACGCTGCCTCACCCAAAAAACCCTTAGACCCTAAAATTCGGCTTCATAAAAGTATAATGTGTTGCCTAACTACACACTGATTTATCAGTGTGTAAAGTAAGGGAAAACATTAAATTATTTCGTGGAATTTTGTTATTGCGCAGAATCGGCGGGGCCAACTCTGACAGTTATTTTCATACTGGGCTGGACATTTTTTGCTCGAATTGGCCATAGCATTGGGCTTCCATACACCTTTAAACTTCCTTGGTTTTTTAACGTTTTTAGTCATTAAGACTTTGTTTTTAAATTTTTGGATATGTTTATGTGATGCTTTACTTATTTTACAGTGTTTGATAATGTTCACTTTTGTGAATATTTTGTTAATAAATATTAAAATATAATTGAAACTAGAATTTTTCCATATTTTGTTTTTTTTTTCGGATTCTTTGGAAAAAAACCGGAAAAAACCGTTTTTTTTTCCAAGGCGTTCAAACATAAAAAACACAAAAAATTGATTTTTATAACATCTTATCAGTGCATTTATCGCAGTAAACTAAGTTAAAATTATAACTTTTTCATTGGACACACTGTTCTAGCTCTTATTTGTTTCAGGTGGTCGAAAAACCGCATAATCACCGCTCTGGACTGGTCACCGCAGTTTCCCGAGTTGTTGCTGTCGTCGTATAGCAACAACGAAGACTCCCCCAACGATCCGGACGGGGTGGTTCTGGTTTGGAATACCAAATTTAAGAAAACCACCCCGGAATACATTTTCCATTGTCAGAGTGCTGTGTTGTCCACCACCTTTGCGAGGTAGATATTTTACAGTAGCTGAAAGAATGTATTTTTTTTTTTTTGGTTATGAATGGTAAGGATCACTTTTTTTAGGTTTCATCCAAATCTTATTCTTGGTGGTACATATTCTGGTCAAATCGTCCTTTGGGACAACAGGGTGCAGAAGAGAACACCTATTCAAAGGACACCGTTATCTGCTAGTGCACATACGGTAAGTTTTATACAGTGTAGACAGTAATTTTTGAACCAAGGGAAACTTACATTATTTAACTTTTTAAATTGTATATAATTTAATTTTTTAAAAATTTTATAAAAAAGACCAAACCTTACCCGGAAAGGGCAAAGAATAATTATTTAATTTTTTAACTTGGGGATGATGGTTTTTCTTTTCTATAAAATTTTTTAATTTTAAAAATTTTAGAAAATATAAAAAAAAAAATTAGCCTTGATTAAGGGTTACTTTTGGATGTTGTTTTGGGACTAAAAAATAAGAAAATAAATTATAAAAAAGTAGAAAATCATTTTTAAGTATAAAGAATTTGTGTTACAGTGATAGAGAGTCCAATAATTAATTGTGACCAACTAATTTAGAATAAGATTAAAATAAAAATTAGGTTATTAACAAAATAATTCAATTATAGTGAAAAAGGGTGGGGTGCAATTTACTATATTTTTATAATAACTCTAATTTTGTTAAAAACCCCAATTTTTATTTTATTCTTATTCCAAATTACAAATACCCCTCCTTGTGATATTTCGTGATTTTTATCGTACCCCCTTACCCCCCTTTCAGCCTCACTTGATTAATGGACGACCCTTAAAAATTATTTTCCACTTTTTAATTCGGTTTGCTAAAAAAAATGTTTTCTTTTAGTTTTTTAAAATTTATATTTGAATTGCTCCGACACAATATTAAATTCACAATGAAGAAGGAGCAAAATCCTGCTCTACATTTCCTCGATGCTCTAGTTAAACTGCATAATTGACATATACAAACATTGGAATACAGAAAACCAACCTACTCGCACTGATAATATTTACACCAGAACTCTTATCACTTCCGCGAAAATAAAAACAAGGATCATACGTGCTCTATATAACCGCACAGTAATCTTATGTGGATCACACTTTGAGCATATACCTATAGAGACCGCCCTAGTAGCAATTATACCCAAGAGTAATAATTATTCATCACATCGGCAACAGTGTTACGTGCAAACTTCCATAAGATAATATTTTTGACAAAATGGTGACTCTAAATTCTTTAATATAGTTTAAAGCAGTGTTTTCAATCTGTGGGTCGCGAAGCCTTACTAGAGGGGTCGCCGGCAAAAGGAAAAGGCAAGATTCTATACTTCAATACAAAACATAGTTTCAGTGAAAAAAATGGGCTTGTTTATTTTTCAAAAATTTGTCAAATCGTGGAGCTATTTTTGAAATGTTAATTATCACATCATTTTCTAATTGAAGTCTATTTTTTTAGTTTTAATGTCCACCATTTATAAGGAAGTCAGTTTACAGAGGTAAGAAGTGGCGAATGGCACTAATAATTTTAGAGCTTCCATTGCCAGCTCTAGATATTCTTGTTTTCTTTTCATCCAAAACACGCCAATACTTTGCGAATGAAATTCCATCTTAAGCATGCCGTCAGCAGCTGAATCTATAAGATTTTCTTTAATTTTTGTTGTGAGATCAGCCAGTTCTAATGATTTATCCAAGAAAGGATTTAGAATTCATCTAGGTTTATTGTCAGCTTTAAAGTGCAAGTCTGGAAAGTATGTTAGTAGTTTCTCTTGCAAATTGCGCAAGCTCTGTATCATGCAAGGAATGTGAGCCTTACCATAAGCAATTGGTATGTTGCATTATTTTCAACAGTCTTTTGAACACACTTAAATATATTGTTTGCAGGGTGAAGTTTCTACTTGATTTTATCTTTAGCTGTTAAAATATTTTTTCTCTACCTTGGAGGTTCTTGTTTAAATTATTAAGTTGGCTAAAAAGATCTGCCAGAAATGCTAATTTCAAGAGCCAAAGGGGGTCAGAAAAATGATCAGCATATTCAGATTTAGCATCTTATAAGAACATTAACAATTCAGCTTTCAGTTTAGAATTCTTGCCAATACCTTTTCTTTGAATAGCCACCTGACCTCTGTGTAATAAAGGAGATTGTGATAAAGCGAACCCATATCTCTACAAACAATTCTAAACGGCCGGGTTGGCTTTACCTTGGTTAGACTTTACAATTTTTATTACATTTTAAGCACGTCTTTTAAATCAGAAGGTAAAACCTTGGCTGCTAGAGCTCTGTACTCATTGGCGACCTTACGCAATTGAGTGTTGAGACAAAAGAACAATCTGTAGAGCGCGGGGGACGGCGGGAGGCGCGGGACGCTGCCTCTCGCACGCGACGACACTGCAGGATGGCAACGCTGCAAAGTTAGGCTCGCGCAAGCTGGCGTACAAGTCATAGCCACTCGCAGCCTTACCAACTTACCTCGTACTTTCTTTCAAAGCTTTCACAGCTTTTTGCAGTGTTGTAGGTCTTAATAATGAATATCATTAACAAAATAGAGACTAACTTTTTGTTTGTCTATTGCCTAAGGGGGTCGCTAGAATTTTTCAACCTGTAAAGGGGTCGTGTATTCAAAAAGATTGAAAAACACTGGTTTAAAGAATTACAAAACTACGGCCCCAAATAGGAACCCGCGTCCGATTGATAGAAACATTCATTGTTTTATGTGCCACCTGTGTTTCTTTCAGCACCCAGTCTATTGTGTGTCCGTCGTGGGTACTCAGAACGCGCACAACCTGATAAGTATATCCACCGACGGCCGGATGTGTTCGTGGTCCTTGGATATGTTGGGACAACCGCAGGAAATTCTGGATTTATACAAGATGCAGAGTAAGCCGGTCGCCACCACCTGTCTGGACTTCCCCAGTTCGGATGTGAATAATTTCGTAGTGGGGTCTGAAGAAGGTGAGTTGTCATTTTTGATATGGTGTTTTGGCGATTCTGAAGTTATAATTCAGAGAAAATTAATGTGGAAAATCGTACAGAACTACTTAAGGGTTGCCACGAACCTGGATAACATGTAGTCTAAGATCCGAGTTACAGACGACCTTCATCCATCTGACACCCGGATAAAAATTATTTTCTTAAATTTAATATGTAAACAAATTATCGCGAGTGGGTGGCCTTATTTTTTTATTCTACATAACAGTACTAATATACCAGTAAAATTGTTTTTTTATTAAAAGAATTGTCCGGGGGAAGGGCCCTCCTCCCCGAGGACCATGGAATGAAACGGGTTTTTGGGGCGCGGGGTTACAATCTCCCAAAAATTTTTTTCCCAAAAGTTTCGTTTTTCGGGTTTATTTCATAATAAAATTAAAAAATAAACAAACCCTTTTTTTTTCCTATTCCTTTCCTTTTTTAAACCGAAATTCTTGATTTTAAAAAGGGTTTTAAAAATTTCCCCAAATGACCGCTTCTTGAAAAACTTTTTTTTATTAATTTTTTTTCCCAAAATTTATTTTGCCAAAACCCCAAAACTTTTTCCCCACCCCAACTTTTTGTAGGGGAAAACCCCATTTGGTTTATAAAAACAAAAAGCCTTTTGGTTTCCACAAATTTTGTAGGGGGCGGGGTTTGTTTTTTTGAAGGTTTTCGTCAATTTAATGGAAAAGTGTAAAAAGAAATTAAAAATAAAAGGTTTTAAAGTTTTAAAATAAAATTATTTTCCAAATTTAAATTGTAAAAAAATTCCAGATTTTTTTTTACAAAAAGAATATATAAAATTGGTTTTTTTATTTTAAAACTTTAAAATATTTTAAAAAATTTAAAAAAACAATTCGAATCCAACCCGGTTTCAAAACCTTTTATAAAATTTATTTGGTCCAGGGGAACAAATTCAAACCAATTGGGTTTTACCAAAATTGGGGGGTTCCCCCTAAGTTCCCACCCTCAAAAAGACCTGATTAAATAAAGAAAATTACCAAAGAAAAAATTGGGCAATTTTTTCCCTTAGATTTTGCGGGGGATAAAACCATCAACCTCAAAATCATTTTAAAATTAAAGATTTTTATAAGTAAATAAATAAAAAAAATTTTTTTTTTTTTACAATTAATAAACATTAATCGGACAAAGGGATAAATTTTTTAATTCAAAAATTTTAACCTAAAATATAATAACAAAAGCAAAACCAAAAAGCTAATACGGCTTTTTTTTAAAATTTGGGTTTTGGAAATTTCCGAATAGGAACACTTAAATGAATTTTCGTTTTGACAAAATGGCAGAATTTCTGAAAATTTTTTTTCCATACTGGGCTTTGGAATTTTTTGAATAATGGGCCAAAAATTTGGGGTTTTTTTCATACCCTTTAAATTCTTCTTTAAGCTACTTACAGTTCCAAATGGACGGACTAATTTTTAAATAACTCACGTAAAAATGCATATTTTTGCATGATTCAAAGTTTACATGAAAGAGGGAACGTTTAGCAATAATATCTTGTTACTGTTTCCTTTTTTTTTTTCTTTAGAATATTAAAAACTCGAGTAAAAGTTAGTTATTGCTCGATATTTTGACCCTCCTATCAATCTGTTCATAATTTTTTTATAAAAAGTATTTTTACCGAATTCTTTTGGATTATGGAGCTTTGGAAGGTGTTGAATACATTCCGCAAAATTCAATAAATATATTTGTGTATTTTTATAAACAATGTATTTTCCTAGGGCGTTTTTTTTGAATTTCCGGAGTTTTCGAAAATGCTCGGGTCTCTCGGTAATTAATAAATATTCAAGGACCATTAACAATCTTTAATAAAATGATAAATAAATGATCTTTATGTAACATTGGATAACAAAAATAAACCCCTACCTTGTGCTACAAAAAAGAAAACTGGAAAATTTTTTTAGAGAAAACGTTTTTCTCTAAAGACGTTTTCTCTAAAAACAAAAATAAAAAGTAAGGCAATTTTTTTTACTTTTTACACTTTCTTCTTGATTAATAAAAGTATGCATTTAAAATTTACAATCCTATTTACACAGATTGTTTGTAAATAAAAGAGCAGAAAGTATTGAAGCCAATGTGGGTGCACGCGCTGTATTGCGAAGAGAAAATTTAAAGGCTGAATTTTTTTGTCGTGCTTAAAGTACTTTATGTAAATATATTTTGATAAAAAGGTCAGAATGTTATCTTTAATACAATTGTAAAGCTCAAAAAATTTGAGCACAAAGAGAAAATAATCATCAAAAAAAAAAATGTGAAGTTTTTATTTGGACAAGAATTTCCTTGATTGTCCAGAAAACTAAACAATTTGGCAAAAAAAGAGTGCTATCGAGAAGGGGACAATCTAAGTTTTTGAATGATGTGCATTGTTAGTCGATATGGTCCTTGAATATATATTAATTAGCGATAAACCCGAGCATTTTTTAAAACTCCGGAAATCTAAAAGAACCACCCTAAGAAAAACACGTTGTTTATAAAAATACACAAAAAATATTTATTAAGTCTTTCGAAATGTATTCAACACCTTCCAAAGCCCCATTATCCAAAGGATTCGGTAAAATTACTTTTTATAAAAAAAGTATGAACAGATTGATAGGAGGGTCAAAATATCGAGCAAAAACTAACTTTGGCTCGAGTTTTTAATATTCTAAAGAAACAAAAAAAGGAAACAGTTACAGGTTATTATTGCTACAAGTTCCTTCTTTTATGTTAACTTTGAATCATGCAAAAATATGCATTTTTACGTAAGTAAAGCACCTTTCGACATACGGGACAGGCGCTAAAAATACTCGGCGCATTTATGGAAGATTATTGTAAAAACTATCAAATTTTTGACAAAAGTGATGGGTATCATTTTTGCAGTTAATAAACTGCTCTTCATTTTCGTCTAATTACGAATTGCGTAAGTGTCATATTTCCGGAGATATCGACCAAATTAGTTGAAAAAACTGATTTCCGGGCTCTTGAGGGCCATTTTCAGGCCCTTGCGGACACTTTTTTATATATGATATTTTCAGAGGTTATTATATACATTAATACCTGCAAATTAAAAAAAATTTGTGACGGCTCAACCTGATCTTTAGGTTTGAGGTTTCATCGGACTTCATTTACTGAACTATAATTGTTTACATGATTACTATGGTAACTTAAATTTATCGTAGCCTTGACCATAATTTTTTAGGCAACCCATTGGCTATACTTTCATTTACATATTCAGTGCTATGATGTAACGTTGGAGTTAAATAACCCCAGGGTTATATAACCCGAATGCGTTCGGAATTTCCATTAAAAAAACAAGATGCGATAATCAAAATGAAATCCCAGTTGCTCGAACCTCGAATTAAATGACAAACAAAAGAAACCTTGACAATTCAACCTTATTTAAATTTTGGCGTTATTTTAGTATTTGTAAAGTAAACACACTTTTTAGTACTAAAGATGATAAGAAATTACTGCTAAATTGGAATATACTTGGTGGTTCAAATATTGTGTCTAAAAAGATTGATTCCATTGGGGCTCTTTGGGAGCCCATATCTCTAAAGAGAAGAACTAGACGAAAAAAGTTTATATGAAGTTGTAGCATTCTTTTTACGTGTTTTTTCATATCTGGGAGATTTTCCACATTTTTCCGGACACCCTATATAACCCATTAACGTTGCTTTTATTTTGTATTTATTTTTTAGGATCTGCATACGCTGCATGTCGACACGGTGCGAAAGCCGGCATAACCGAAACATTCGAAGGCCATCAAGGTCCAATCACGGGCATCAGCGTAAATGGAGTCCAAGGTGGAATAGATTTTTCGCACATGTTCCTTACTTCATCCTTCGACTGGACCATTAAATTGTGGAGCTTGAAGGACACGAAACCGATCTACTCGTTCGAGGACAACGGTGACTACGTCCTGGACGTCAAATGGTCGCCCGTTCACCCCGCCCTGTTCGCCGCGGTGGACTGCAGCGGACGTCTCGATCTGTGGAACTTGAACCAGGACACGGAGGTCCCGGCGGCCAGCGTGACCGTGGAGGGAATGCCGGCCTTGAATAAAGTGTCATGGACGCCCTCCGGGTTGCACGTTACCGTTGGAGATAACTTGGGAAGGATTCATGTGTACGATGTTGCAGAGGTAGGAATAGAGTATGGCAAGACAAGGCAACAAAAACGTTTCATTTTTAGCCTCCAAACGATTTTTTTTTGTTTTTGTCACTCACAAGGATACATATTTAATTAATAATACCATTTACATTTTTACATACTTTTAAAATATCTTAGATACTTTTGTAGGGTCTTAGATACTTTAGAAGTATCTTGGATAATATTTAAGATACGTTTATAAAATCTTAGAAATTTTTTCTGTATCTATAATACAGAAATTTTTAAAGTATCTTAGGGTATGGTCGATACTTTTGCAGTATCTCAGATAGTTTCGTAGGTACTTTTCCCCTATTATAAATAATGTCGCCGTATCTTGGGTTATTTGAAGTATTTTAAGTACCAAACTAACTTAATTTTAATGTATTTAAGATACTTTGTAGTATCATAAATACTTTTACCTTATCTTAAATACTTTTACAGTTTTTTAGATACTTTTGCACAGTTTTAAAAATGTTCACAGTACAGGACACGGTTAGTAATAGTGAGTGACGGCCAGTAAACACCGTGTGGATGACGTTACCCAGAAGTTAATGGGTGTAGTATGAAGGTTGTAGTTATTTATATAACGTCCATTGTCAAAAAAATGCCGTGAAATGCAAGATGTGCATGTTTCGGTGCTTGGATAGTGTTAACGGAACAAGAGGAGAAAATATTTTAAACTTCTGCAGTATAAGCCTTCTTGAGCTGTCATAAAGATTCTTATAAAATACCAAAGTATCTTAATTTTGATATATTCAAGATACTTTTGTAGTATCCTTAATACTTTCGCAGTATATTGAAATGTTCAAAGTATTTTAAGTACCGAAATATTCTAAATACTTTTGCATTGTCGTAGATTCTTCCACAATATCTTGGAATATTTAAAGAATCTCAATTTTAAAGTATTTTAAACTGTTTTGCAGTATTTTAAATTCTTTCGCATAATTTTAGAGACCCAGTTTTAAAGTAATTTTAATACTTTTGTGGTATTCCATATACTTTGCAGTATACTTCTACAGTATCTTAGTTTTGTAGTCTCCTTAATACTTTTGCAGTGGATACTTCTGCAGTATCTTGGAATATTTAAAATATATCAATTTGAAAGTATTTTAAATACTTTTGTAGCATCACAAATACCTTCGCAGTAACTTAAGTATTTTTTTTTCTTATCTGAAACACTTTTGCAGTATCTGAGATTATTTTGCACAATTTACGATACCTAGTTTTAAAGAAGTTTAAAAACTTTGTAGTATTTCATTTACTTTGCAGTATACTTCTACAGTATCTTAGTTTTGTAGTCTCCTAAATACTTTTGCAGTGTCGTAGATACTTCCGCAGTATCTTGGAATATTTAAAGTATGTCAATTTTAAAGTATTTTAAACACTTTTGCAGTATCTTAATTCTGTCGCACAATCGTAATTCATAGTTTTTAAGTAATTTACGTACTTTCTGCAGTATTCCATTTACTTGGCAGTATACTTCTACAGTATTTTAGTTTTTTAGTCTCCCAAATACTTTTGAAGTGTTGTAGATACTTGGAATATTTAAAGTATCTCAATTTTAAAGTATTTTAAATTCTTTTGCAGTAACTTAAATACCTTCGCAGTAAGTTAGGTACTTTTCCCTTGTCTTTATTTGTTAATTGTTACTCAACGTTTCGGTTAGTGATGTATCTCCAACCGTTTTCAAGTGAGAAGTAACTTTTTCCTTGTCTTAAACTCTTTTGCAGTATCTTAGATTTTTTCGCACAATTTTAAATACTTACTTTTTAAGTAATTTAATCCTTTTGTAGTATTTCATATACTTTGCAGTATACTTCTACAGTATCTAGTATCTTAGTTTTGGGGTGTCCTTGATAGAATTAATATGATTTTTTCCGTATTTGTGATACTCATGAATATTTGAAATACTTTTAGAATATCTTACTTACAGTATTTCCCTATTTCAATTAAACGTGAGCCATTTTTAATGTTTTTTCACTGATTAACATTTGCTAAGTAGTTTTTTTTCAGAATTTGCCCATCCGAGACAGAATGGAACAAACACACAAGTTAAACAGTCAAGCGGACGAGGAGTTAGAAAAACTAAATTATTCTCTATCTAGTATAAATGCCTCATTCTAAAACGTTTCTAGCTTTAATTCTATTAGGTGAATCATTTTAGTTTCCAAGAATATTTTGATTTGCTTGTCCGAAAAGTTTTTAATTTTTACTTATCGGGTCTATATCGTGAAAATGAGGTTAAAGGTGTTTTATTATAAAATTGATCCTTTGGTTTGATTTCTTCCAGAAATCGTTCGCCATCCCCTTCAGACACGTTGCAGGCAACGTAGCTTCCCAGGCTTCATGAATTCCGATTGTCAGGCTCAAGCCCGGAAATTCGAAATTTTCACAAAACTTAAAATTTTCCAAAATATTTTCTTATGCAGGCACAAAAATGCGACATCCGACCAAGGACTTCGGTATCGCGCATAACCGTTTTCTGTCAGTACTGCTCCTTCTGCTGAGCGCGCAACCATCTTCCGCCATTAGGGAAATTCCTCGTGCGTGGGCTCCAGAAAGAAACAGATATAGGAATCATCGCTCACGGCCTTAGCCCAGAAGAAGGACTCCATCGTTTGGAGTTTCTTCTTGATCCCCGATGGTAAAAGCCGTGATACACTCCTTCAGCCGCCTTCGGAAAAAACGATGTGTTTTTTTATCGCGAACACTTCACTGATCGGAGGTCAAATAGGAACTTAAGAAGGAGGAATTTTAGGAAGGTTTATGCAATTTTAAGGTTAGGTCAAAGTGGGGCGTCATCACTTAAAAAGTTGAAGAAACTTACTCCAGATACGCGTTTGGCGACCCAAAAAATAGCTGTATACCAAATTTCAATGAAATCGGCCCTGTGCCTGATAAGTACGAAAATAACGTAATTTAAACTCAACATGTATGGCACCTTTAGGCTCGTTAAAACCTCGACACTGCGAACAAGCCTGCGAAAGAGAAGAGAGAAAAATCGCACCAAAACCTTTCTCTCTGTGCAACGTGCTGATTGGCCTGTCCCTCTTTGTCAACCAATCAGCACTTTGAAGCGAGAGAGAAAGATTATAGTGCGATTTAGGTTAAAACCTTTAATACCGATATAATTATTGCTATGCGTAAGTAAATCAAAATATTCAGCTTTGCAAACTGTACTTTTAGCCAAAGTGTCCTCATAATCCTAGTTTTCTTTTCTTATTTGGCTGTAAAATATTTTTAGAGATTTTTCGTTTCGTTGTTGCAGCTTTAGGCATTGTTTTCGATTGTTATTTTTGTAAAACTGTACTGAATATTGTGTTAGATCGATTTTAAATATGGTGGAATGGGTCCCTTGTACAGGGTGTCCCAAATACGAGCTCATCATTGGAATGAAACTTGAATTTGGGACACTCTGTACATATTTTTTTATTAGCCAAAAATAGCCCTTTTTACCTGAATAACATTTTTGCCAAATGCATCGGTTCCTACTTTAAATTTTGAAATACTCCTCTGAGACTTTGAGTGTGGATTCCTTTTAGCGTAACCTACAACTTTTTTAATTTCGAAAATTCTGAGAATTGCGTCGTTTTCGATGTGGCATGCGTCAAACATGTCAATTTAACAATGTATAGATAATTTAAAAAAAAACTCTTTCTTTTCTACTTGACCCACAACATTTTTTTAATGCAAACTTCGGAAAATCTATACGGATAAAAGATCAGATCAACACCCAAATTGCTAATGCTGAATTTCACCATGCCGGCACAGGCGACGAGCTTCGTGTCGTCACGACCAATCACAAGTCTTTTAGTCTGACGTCAGATTTAAAGGGCCAGGCATAAACTTTAAGTGTTAATTACGCCGAAACTAATTTTTTCAAGAAAAGATAGTAAGCAGATGGTTATTAAATAGACAAAGAAAGAAATTGAAGGTGTCTTTGATTTAAAATAAATTTTATGTGAGGAACCTATTGTGGAATAGGGGTTTTGGTGCTCGTGTTTTACAGCATTTAACAAAAACTATGCCCCATGTGTTATTATTAAAATAAGTTCGTCGAGTTTAAAACTATCCAATTTTTTAAGGGGTATTTGAGAAATGCTGTAAAAATGCCCAAAACCGTCCAATAAATCCACCATGTTTAAAAAGTAAGCTAAAAAATTGCACTCGGAAAGAGAATTGTCGGTACTGATATCATTTTTCCAAAATTTCTTGTACAGCCGTGGACCAAAAAAGTCAACTTTTTTTTTCTACGGCTGTACTTGTTACAGACCGAATTTCGGAAAAACCAATATGTCGTTAAACGACCCTGCATTGTGATCATGTGACCTGTAAAGATAGATTGTAAATTGTGGATTCGATTTTTTACTCAGATTTAGACTGTAAGTCTTATTGTTAAAAATTTATTTTCTAATTTCATATATAATACAGGGTGTTCAAAATACATTTGCTACAGTATATAGAATAAAAGTTCTTCCAAAAATATGGCAAAAAAGTTAAATTTTGCAGAGTAGCATCTTTAATTGTACTTCATGCAAAACAAAGGCGAAATGTCGGCAAACTTTTTTTTAATCGGTGCAAACCCAACGACAACAATTAATACGTTTATATTTAAGTAAAAACTCATATCTTTACACTTAATTCTTAGCAAATGTTTTTTGGAATACTCTGTATAGTGTGTCAATAAACTAGGGAATTTTTTAAATATACAGGGTTTAAGAGATGTTTGAAATAACGTTTTAATTGACGTCATATCCGCTAGTAATATCAGCGGTGTTGTCATGTCATGTCTATCTTTTTTCTAGAACTTTTCTTTTTTGTATAAAATATGCATATTTAAAAGGTTCTTTATTTTATGACCACACCATATTGTCCTGTCAGAAATCATGCTTATTCATACTGTGCTTGTCTCATAAATAAAATATATATAAAAAAACAAACTTCAATAAAAATAAAAATATTCTAGAAGAAAAAGTTGTTAAAAAAAATCGTAATAACTATTTTCTGTAATCAGTAACATATACACAGTTATAATTGGTGATTAACTTGTTTTTTTTTGTTAGGCTCGATCTGCAGCGCTTTGGTGTAGACTGTAGATCGAGCATTACTAATTTACTTAAAATCTAATTCCTCTGTTACATACGCGTGTAAATAGCTAATTTATTTTTATTATTAACAAATAATTTAATGATTTTTTTGATACTTATTTGTTTTATATATTTTGTGCCCCCGTGTACATATTATTAAATTATTTGAAATTAAATTTGGCATTTATTATGAATTGTTTGGTTTTTTTCATTACAGGTTTTCATCATGCAAAATAGGAGCTATTTTGGTACAGTTACGGCCACTAAATCTTGGGCAAAAAATTTGTCAAATTTTGACTTTTCTGCCAATTTTTGTAAATTGCTTTTTTTTACCTGGTTTTACTTTTAATTACTATAAATAAAGTAAAAGGTGAAAGAAAATATTTATATTTTTTAAAAACTAACAAACTAATAAATTAATTAACAATTTAATACATTTAAACAAACTTATATATCCTTCCAAACAAATTTAATATTTTATTGCGGCCCCGTTTTTTTTTTCTAAGACAGAGTTTAGCCTTCCAGGCATCGAATGGACCAAAGCCCGGGCGTAAGTTCGTTTACATTTTGCGGCCTAAACCCATTTTCCCTATTTATTTTTTTTTTAACTAATAAGCCCCAAACATTTTCCATAACATTTAAATCCGGACTACGTGGGGCCACGGTAAAAAACGCTGCTTTTCCATCCATTCATGACTTGCCGGGCCGTATAAACGGGACACTTATCTTGCTGAAAGATAAAATTTCTGCCCGGGAAATTTGATCCAGTACAGAAGAAAACATAATATTCTGTAGTAGATCTATATATATACCTCCGTATTGAACCTTTCTTCGATAAAATAACATACACCAAGTCCTTGTGCACTCAGCCACCCCGAAACATTTACCGAAAATCGCCCACTACTTCTGTCCTTTTTGGTATATTTTTCATCAAATCGTGTACCTTAAATATCCCATTTTAGCACGACTGAAACACTTTGGAGGTTCCAAGTTAAATTGTAGAGCAAATCCAATGTGTTCTTCTTTATTTGCATTTGTTAAAAACGATTTTAAGGCTGCCTGGTGGCAGCGCAATTCGGATATTTGCCTTATTTTTCGCCATTCTAACCGATGCTGGGAAATTGATTTCCATTTTTGCTGTAACTACAGATTTAAATGGTTGGTTTCTTAAAACATTAACTAATTATTGTCTTGTTCTTGATTCGATAGTTTGGGGGACCACTTAGCTTTTTCTCAAAGGAGGGGTTTCCTGCATTTTTTAACAAAAAGAATAGTACTCTTTGGGATGTTAAGCTCTTCCGCCACATCCCTTTCTGGCCAACCTCTCTGCGCAAAATAATGAATAATTAATACTTTTTGATCCAAAGTTAAATTTGGCATTTTAAAAAATATTTTTAGACACTGACAACGAACACCTGTTTCTTTATTATGTTTTCAACAGGTATTTATATTCAGTAGAAGGTGGCATAAGCCTATTTTACGAAAGGGAAAAAGAATTGCCCAAGATTTAATGGCAGTTAGTGTACCTAAAATTTAACAGCAAACCAGCAGTCCCTAGTAGCAATTATACCCAAAATAAATTATTTATTATATCGACAACAATGTCACGTTCAAACTTTCATAAGACTATATTCTTGCAAAATGGTGACCCTAAATACTTTAATATAGTTAAATGGGTTACATTGTTGGAAATTTACGAGAAACTTTTCCTAAATGCTGCGTAAGTACCATCTTTTAAAAAGTTGTGCACAGAACATAAAAAAAACAAAATTTAAGGGAAAATAAAAACCTTTTTTGAAAAATTTAATATTATTTTAGTTTAAAAAAATGACGATTTTTTTAAAAATTCGTAACTTTCAAACTAAGTAGTTGTTTATAATATATTGTTTAATCATGCTAAAGGTGGACGCTGTCCGATGAGTAGTTATTTAAAAATTGCAGTTTAAATATTTTGCACCGATATTATGGAGGACTCAGCGCATTGAGTGCTAATTGTCCAATTTGAATTAACTTTAAAATTAAAAAAATATTCTACAACTTCTGTGTCTTCGATTTCAAAGCCAGCTAAAAGAAATGTTAAGCAACGCGCTGTACAGAGCGTTTAACTGACCATAACCTTTATCAGAACGTTTTGTTATTTAAGCGCGAGATGTGTTGTTTACGGTTAGCGAAAAAAAATTAACCAGTAGAAATTTTCGTGCAATGACTTTCGACATAGACAGGAGTGAATTTATAAACTTACTTTTCACTTTTGGGATGAAGTTCCATTCTTTGCAACTGGGAAACGCTGGTATATCGAATTCAATCGTGGTCGTTGTTCGGTCGCCGACGAAAGTCGTAAAGGTCGTCTAAAATCAGCTGTTGTGTAGGAAAACCTGGATTCTATGTAGAAGTAAGAACGTAACATCGACAGGTGACATTGATTCAACCTTAGGGCATTAGTACCACCAGCATATATACAATATTACATATCATTTGGCCAGTGAGAAAAGTTTGTTTTTATTTGATCCCACATAATCTGACAAAACCTCAAAAAAGATGTTGGATATGGAAACTAAACACCAGTCAACTGTATGGGGTTTTTCAGATAAACCAGATAATCCAGCATCCAGTTTCGGAAAAACCGGTCATGTGGCAACAGTGCCTTTAGAGGAACGTAGAAAACTATTTAACTCAAAAAATAAATACTACCCCTTGATCTGAGGTAGAAAAGAATGCAAACCCTTTTTTTAAATAATTTATATAACTTTATTAAATCAGACAAAAAATATACAATATTAACACGATAAAAACTTAAAAAATGACTAAACAGTAAACATACCGCGAAAATTGTCAATAAAAAATATTGAAAAAAATATTAACAATAAATAACGGCGTAATTAAAGTAACACAGAACAATGGTTTTTTAAATGTGGTAAATTACTTTAAAAGTAAAAAAATATATAAATATTGAAATTATATAAAACAAGGCTTAAGAAAACATGTTGTGCATAATGTTACAGATATGGGACATTTAGAGGCAACATACAGTATAGGATAAATATTTAATTTTGATTTTTAACACTGGGATCTGGGAATATACAGGGTGTTTTTTAATATCGCGAAAATTACACAGACGGACTTCCTGGATAAAAGTACCAAACAAAAATTCCTATAAACATTAATCCGAGAGCTGGTGAACAATTTTGAGTAGGTACTTGAGGCACTTTGAAAGTTTTCCTTGAAGGACCTCTAAACAAAAGTCAAGGTCTGGCTGAAGGGTAGCGGACCCCTACCAACCCTTGCATTAAAAAGTTGGTCCTTTAAGGACAATTACAAAAAAAATTAAAAAGCCTTAAGAACCTGCGCAAAATTGTTCCCCAGCTCTTCTACTATATGTCCCAAACTTAACTTTTGAACTGCAGTTTTAAGAAAAAATAAATAAATTATTTAATTTTATAAATGTAGATAAACATAGAGGCATGACATTTGGGTTAGATGTTTATGTTTTTCAACGTTTTTTTACAACAATATTTGTAATCTTTTGCTACCCTGGGAAAGGGTTAAAATTTGCAACACTTATAGTTTTTTTACTGTATCATTTTTTGGGGTTAGATTTACTTAATTAGAAACTTTTTTTTCTTGTGCATTTTGTTCGTAAATTGTGCCGTTTTCGAGTAAAAAATAAATACATGTCTGCAATAAGATGTTAGCAATACAATTTAGTCGATATAAAACAATACAATGGAAATACCATCGAGGGGCTGCAGATTTTAATCCTTTTTCAGGACAGATACTTAGAAATATTCTTGTAAGAAAGGCTTGAAAAACATAAACATCATTACCAAATGTCAAGAGTTAAGACGTTTGGGACATATGTTTATAGGAATTTTTTTAGTACTTTTATCCAAGGAGTCCGTCTATGAACTTTTTACAATATTACAAAAACATCCTGTATCTATTCCAGATCTCAATTATACAAGTCAAGTTCAAACACCCTGTACATATCATAGTTATTAAATAGCATTAAATGAACAAAAAAAGTGTTTTTATTCATATTATTTAAACCAAGAAAAACCAGTATTAAATTTTCGGTAGCTGACACGCTTCATTATTTATACGACTAAACTTTCAATATCGCCGAAGTACGTTCAAAAATTTTTGTCCAGGTTAAAATAATTATTACTCATTTGTTCCAAATACTAAAAAATCTTTAAACACAAATTTTCTCTGTATTGATAACCTTTTGACAAAATAATTTAGGGCAAAAAATTGCTGTTTTAAAAATGCCTATATTTAGGTAATTTTTCGATTAACTCATTGAACACAAAAAATGGTTCTTGAACATTCTCAGAAAAGCCCGGCCAAAGAAAGGTTTTATGGATTGTTTACTTAGAATATTGTATGGGTTTTTTTGCTACCATCCCAATGAGGAGATTTATACTGTTTTTTTCTTGGTTTAAATATGAATAAATACACCTTACAGAGTATTTCAAGATTAGTACAACATCTTTTTTTAGTACATGAAAACAGGACTAAAATAGTTACCCAATTTAGATAAATTCACCTAGTCATAGACCTGTCATTTTTAACAGATGTTATTGTGAGAGATGTTTTTTGACAGATGGTATTTTTATCAGATGTTACTTGACAGTTGTAATATTAGACAGATGACACTGTTGAGTAATATTATAATATTGTCAGGTCATTTCTTTATAGACTTGTTAATTGTTTGTTTAACACTTAGTCAAAAGTATACATTTTTATCCTATTTTCATTTTGTAGAATAAGCCCTAAAAATCACTGGGGCAGTCTTCACACCCCTTTTAAGTGTGAAGTTTAGCCAAGGCTTTAACCCCAATTTTTTTTGTTTTTGTTATACAAAAAGAATAAATTAAAATTTAAAATTGCACATCACGAAAATTTTGAAAACTTGTATCTTCTTCCAAAGCACATTAAAAATGAAATTTTAACAAATCTGTTTCTCTACAGGGTGTCGAGAAATAGAGAACAAACTTATATTCTGATTATTCCTGTGTAAAACTAAACGCGTCAGTATTTTTAAGAAATTGATAATTAGAGATTAATTTAGTTGTTTCTGTCTACAATTACTATGTTCTCAAATCTCTTCGACTTGCACTCTAAAGCTGTGTTTCCACTGCGCGAAAATAACTGGCGCAATCGTTTCGCGAAATTACTCGCGAAGTCCCTGTTTCGAGTAAACTATATCCACAAAGCGAAACGATCGCAACATAGAGGCAAAACAAGTCGAGCCATCAGATTGCGCGAGACGAGGCGAATTCAATCCTCCTGATTCATTTTGAAGCTTTAAATACGTGTGAGTTTACTCGAAGGGAAACAAACAAAGCGAAATACTAATTCACACCCAAAAACCGACTAGCCATCGCTCACCTCGAAAAGTTTTCGCGCAAAAAGTTTCGAGATAGGCGCTAAGTATCCTAAACACGAGACTAGTTTCGCGAAACGTTCACGCGTATAATTTTCGCGCTGTGAAAACCCAGCTTAACATTCCTAGTCTTGTATTCATAACAGACAGAACACAGCAGATCTACGCACATTCTTTATTAAATCTGCAATGTTTTCAAGAAAAAGCTTTTTCCTTCGAGTAAAGATTGCAAGCTCTCAGCGACTTGCTCTAAAAAATGTCTGTTCTAAAAGTTAGGTTGAGTGGAAACCTCAAGGGCAAGCAAAATCAATTTTGTTGTTCATTGATTACGTTAAAAATTTCAGTGCACAAATCTCACGTAACCAAACATTGATCTTTCTTTCCTCCCACCTCGAAAAGATTAAAGAACGTAGTTAATCTGTCGACAAATTAACCATTTTTTTTGTCCTGTATAACACACAAATGTACACAACATTTTCATAAAAGTAGCTAGTTATAGATTTTAAATCATGACGAACGACAACAAATGATATGGCTAATTGAATATTGTCTATACTAAGTGCTCGGACTTCAACCTCCTGTTAACTTCCAGTTACGTAACCGAAAGATATCAGCAGATCGAAATTCGAGCCTTCGAAATACATTTCATTAAACATAGCTTATTTATATAGCAAAAATAAAATTATGTGATTCTTACAAGAATATATATATTTTTTTGTATGACATATACTACCTTAAATACAGGAGTTTTAAAAAGAACGCAGAATATTTTACGAGGTGATTTTCTAGCTAAAAATGTATTCCTTTTATTGTATTTAATTAATTGTTGAAAGAAGAGAAACTCAGTGTCAAGAATTTTGCTTTCACTATTTGGACATACGGCATAAATCTCTAACTTGGAATAAACTCAATAAATCAAAAATAAGTCTGAAAAATGTTGGAAGCCGTCGAATAACATTTTTATTCGCGCTCTTTTCTATAAAAGAAATATTTATATAGTGTGTCCCAAAGTTGAGATATGAAGCGCATATTAAATCGTAGAATTAACTGCCCGATTTCAAATTTTTCTTCCGTGTCGTTTGCTAGATATTAAAAAAAATATTTAAAAAATGAACAATATTTTATGCACATCATTTTTCTTTAATACGTGTGGAAAAAATTTAGGGTAATCGATGAGAATACAGTTGCGGGCGAAAAATTCCGGACATACGATTTTTTATTAAGTATTTCAGGCTTAGCTTTAAGCTATATCGCCTCAACTTTACCTGAAAATTGTCGAAGTGACAAAATATTTCAAGATTAATATAATATACAGGGTGTCCGGAAAATACGTATACGTTTGATGACAGACTCCGCACGTCAAAATAAGACAATTTGAGCAAACTTACCTATATCAAAAATTGCCTCAATAAGCCTGCAGAGGGCGACAAAGACAAAAAAAATATTGTTTTTTTCTAAATTTTAAAAAAACGTGCAAGTCAATTTCAATCATTTTTGGTGATGAGTCTTGGGCTATAAAATGGCATAGTTATCTGCTGTAGTTAATTATTATAAACGTGACGTCATATGTAGTTGTCTTCTGATTTTTTATGTCATTCACTTACTGACAAAGCAGATGCTCTTTTCTCGTAAAACTATGTATTTGTAAGATTTCTCATCTCTTGCAAAATTTTGCTAGAATAAATGGTTATGCCAGAAAAAAATCATTTTTAATTACATGCTTGAGCAAGATATTAATAGTAATAAGTGGTTATTACTTAACATTATTTGCTGGTGCCTTCATTATGTTTTTTTGTTGCTATGACATTTAATATAAATTCTTTTGAAATATTTGCCCCTTATAATTCGGTAGGGACTGTGGTAAATGAATGATGGAGCGTCACCTCATTTTTCCGTTCTGTTCGACGATACCTTCATGACCAATACCCTCATATGTGGATTGGAAGAGGCGATAATGCACCAGTACGATGGCCACCAC
Source organism: Listronotus oregonensis (assembly GCA_019359885.1). Lineage (NCBI taxonomy): Eukaryota > Metazoa > Arthropoda > Insecta > Coleoptera > Curculionidae > Listronotus > Listronotus oregonensis. The sequence goes on along the minus strand of JAHBCN010006311.1, from coordinate 5,202 downwards.
GTTCATCCGGACCTAAATATGTGTGATTTCATTTTGGGAAGTGCTCTTAAAACCGAAATTTATAAGACTTTTGTGAACACTCATCACCAAAAATTATTGAAATCGAATTGCACGTTTTTGAAAAATTTAGGAAAAACCAATATTTTTTTAATCTTTGACGCCCTCTGCAGGCTAATTGAAGCAATTTTGGATATAGGTAAGTTCACTCAAATCGGCGGTCCAGAGTCTGTCATCAAACGTTGTACACGTATTTTACGGACACCCTGTATTTTTGGAACAAAATAATTTTTAATAAAATGAATAGATTAAACGAACTACAAAGAGCAAGATTGATTATGTTATTTAAAGAGGTTCGCGTCATAAGGCAAATATCCGAGAAAATTAACTTACCAAAAAGTACCGTTCAAGATTTAAAGCGAAAGTGGCAAAATAGCGGCTTCCCTTAATAGATTGTGGACAAGAGGCAGAAAAAGAGTATAAAACGAGGAACAAGATAATACTGGTCACTTATTTGGAAAACGATCCATTCCAAACAGCCGTGGAAGCACATAGACAAACAGAACTTCCTGGATCTGTTAGGTAGCAAGACGCCGCGTCAAGGAAAGATCCAATTTAAGAAATCGTGCTGCTGTCAAGAAACCATTTTTAACGGCTGTTAACAAAGAGCGAAGAGTTAGATTTGCTTTGCAATATTTACAGGAAGGGTTAAAGTTTTGGAGAAATGTCGTTTTTACGAATGAGAAGACCTTTCAATCTTGTTATAATGGACGAGTTAGAGTGTACAGACCTTGAAACACAAGACTTGAAGAGAAGTATACCCAAACAGTTAAAGCAAGCGGTAGATTTTCAGTTAATGTGTGGGAATATATGACTGCAAGAGGCCTTGGGCTTTGCCACCGCATTAATGGAAGATTTACAGGAGAAGTTTATATTAATATATTACAAAATGTTATGCTAACCTTATTATCAAATATCTTACCTCAGCAAAACTTTATTTATCAACAAGACAACTGTTCTGTTCACACGACAAGAAGAGTTGCTGACTGGATGCGAGAAACTAATATAAATTTAGTACATTGGCCCTCAAGGAGTCCAGATGTCAATCCCATAGAAAATGTTTGGGGTCACATTGTCAAAATGATGAATAAGGTCAATGAATTTTGTCTACAAAATGCAAATGACCTATAAAACAAAATTGAGGAAATAGGGAAGAACTATAATTCACATGATATCCAAATCTGTTTAAAATATCATATTAATCTTGGTTTTATTTATTTTATGTTATCCGTTGACATTTATTTAGTATTTTTTGCTCCTTTGGTAAAAAAAAAACGTTACATTTATGCCTAAGGCCTAAAGGTAAAAACATAACGGAACATGTTAACCTAAGCGTCCGGATTTTTTCGCCGGCAACTGTACCTCACTCTAATTTTTAGTTTGGTAACAGAATGACGTGTGACAAATTTTAAATCACAAAATTTATACGACCTATTTTGTTCGCAATGACATTTTACGTTATCAAGTGTAAGTTTTAAATATACAGGGTCTATCATTTGTATTATGTTCAATTTTTTTTGGAACTGCAAAATTTGTATATGCGGGATTAATTCGCGCAGGTGAAAAGCCCCTTATCCTAAATTTTTAGCATGTTTAAAAAATAATGAATGTTGATAAAATATACAGTATTTTTTAGGTAAAATTTTGTTATTTAATATCTTGCAAACGTCACGGAACCAATCAGCTTGCAGAGCGCGGTGTATACCTCTCTCCGCCAACCAATCAGAACAAGCGTGCGAGAAAGAAAGGTTATACACCTATTCTTTATTTCCTTGCACGCTTGTCCGCACGGCCAAGCGACAAGACTGCCTCTATAGGTATATGCTCGAAGGTAATACCAAACCGAAAGCGTTTTTGCTAAATATTCTTATTTCCTCGAGAATATTAGGAATTTTGGAAAAATTTAGCATATTCAGAATTTATTATAAATAGAGCAAAGAAGAGCAAACTTATGGTCAAATGACTCTTATAACTCTCGGGTTTCGTTAGTATATGCTCGTTTACTCTTATTTGTGCTCGGGAAACGTTATCCAAAAATAAATTCCGGTGCATTTTACAACACCAGCTATGTATGCGCTTTAAAAATTCTCTTAAAACAGCTTGTGTTCCGATTTTGAAAAAATGTCATATCTTAAATTTAGGACATTTTGTATAAATATGTCTTTTATAGAATAAAGCGCGATTTAAAATACTCAATGGTCAACCGGTTCGAGCATTTTTCAAAAAATAACTTGTTTTTAATTTATCGCGTGTACTCCAAGTTAGAAACTAGCACTGTATCCTTATGCAAAACTACTTTCCTACTTTTAACAGAAAATCACATATTAAAATATTTTACGTTATAGGTACTTTTAAAACCCTTTATCTTAATTTACAGATAACGAAAGTCTATTCTACAAATCTGTATTTTACTTGGCGTAAAAATATGTATATGTATAGTTTTTCTTCGAACCTATCACTATCTTTCGCACAGCCATCTTTCCCAAAACTATTTTGGTATTTTATTTAGTAAAAAAAAAATGGAAATATTGCAAAACTCCTTTCATCCATTGCGTTTTTAGATACTATAAAAAAATATTTAAATGGCCTACAGAGGTGTGATCATTCCGAACAAAGATAAAACACGTATAACCGTCTTGGCCCATATGTTTTTTTTTATTATTAAACCTAAATAAAATTCAAGTTTGGCATTAGTTTGCGTTATAAAAATGATAAAATCATGCAACTTGTTCCCAACTAAAATGACATTTTATCTTCAAATATTGACACTTTTCAAAATGAAATTGGCTATTTCAAAAAATTATGTTTTTTTACTATTTTTATAAATTAAATCCCCATCTAAACCATATTAACGTATTTGTTAGTAAGATAATTAGGGTAATTGTTTATAAGGGTGCACAGATTGAGTGCATCATGGGGATCTGGGAATATAGAGATACAGTTGGTTAAATATTCAATGCGCTTTAGGTGCCTAACAACATGCCGTTTAGAAAGTTGTAAAAATCCTACTACTTCCGGAGATATCCGGAAAAAAACGAATTTTGCCGATTTAGTTTTTATTTTTTTTGACACTATTTAAAGAAATATGGAAAAACAAAAGACACTTTCTCATGGGCAGTTTTTAAGCTCTACAAAACGGTGTTGAAAGATTTTCCGTACGACGTTTCGTTTTCGTTAAACCATCATCAACTTTATTTTTTTAAATACGACACTCAATTGTTTATTGCATTTTTTTGAAGCAGTTATAACCCCAATTACAATGATGTAAAACAGTTAATATTTTTCTGTTAAATAAACATATTTTCCACAGGAGACAATGAGTTAGACAAGAACATCATTTCTTTAAAGGCGTTCCATATTTGTTAAAGATATTAAGTGTTATACATTTTGTAATTGGGATAATAGGAGTTCAAAAAAATTAATAAAAAACCCAAATCCGTATTTAAAAAATAAAATTGATGATGTTTAACGAAAAAAACGTGGTGCGAAAAAACTCTCAACGCTGTTTTTGTAGGGCTTAAAAGTGGCCATAAGAAAGTGTCTTTTGTTTTTCCATATCTCTTTAAATAACGTCGAAAAAAATAAAAACGAAATCGGCAAATTTGGTTTTTCCCGGATATTTCCGGAAGTACTCGGAATTTTGCAACTTTCTAAAGTGGACATGGTTAGTTACGCAAATACACAACTTTGTCATAATTTAACCGACTTCGTATCTCTTCGGTTTCCGAGATCCCCATGCAAGCACTCGAATCTGTGGCACCCTGTATGTGTGGCTCCATCTATTTTTTATCATAAAAAATCGAAAAATAGAGATATTAACATGTTTTTTTTTAATTTTGTTCTATTTTACGGCGGAAATACGAATCTTTTAAATAAATTCCAAAAACAAAAAAAAAATCGGTGTTAATTATTATGTAAAAAAATGGGTATTTTTTAAGTTTTTCATCAATAAAATGCATCCATTTAAGTTTTGTATATTCTAGTAATTTGTTCTATATTCTACATGTAAAGACAAATAATTAAAAAAATTAATAATTTTTGATTTTAAATTTTTTTCAAAAATTTTTTCATGGAAAAATTGACATTTTTTTTTTTAAAAAAAAAAAATTTTTTTTGGGAATTTTTAAAAATCTTTTTTTTTTAAAAATTTTTTTTTTTTTATGAAAAATTAAATTTTTTTTTTTTATTTTTTTAAAAAAAAACGATGCAATTTTTTAAAAAGAAAAAAAGTTTTTACAAAAAAAGATCCCCTTTAATATAAAAAGCCAAATTATAGGGGTTTAAAAAAAATTAAAAAAATCGCAAAAAGTCCTGGTTCAATATCTTTGCATTTTTTCACAGTTTTATGTTTATAGGTTCAATCTTATTTAAAACAATTTTAAAATATGTTTTTCTTAATTTATAAAATCACAACTAAAGTTTTGACCGCTCCCCAATTTTTTTAACACCTATTTTAGTTTTTTCCAAATTTAAACAATAAATTGTAATTTTTTATAAGCAGAAATTATATTTTTAGTTTTTCTCTTTGGGCTGAAAATAGTAAACTTTTTTGGGCTAAGGGAAACTGACTTACTTGGGGGGGTTTTATAGTAGAAACCCTACTTAACCTTTTTTGTCCTTTGATTTTCTGTTTTTTAATTTAGGGAAAAAAGGGATTGGCAAAAATTTTCACGTCCCCCTGAATTTCCGTTTTTAGTAATAAAAATATAAAAAAAATAAAAAAAATGTTTTTTTTTAAAAAAAAATTTTTTAAAAACTAAAAAACCCCAAAATATCCTAAAAATTTAAAAAAACTTTAACAAACATATAATTTCCGAAAAAAAATAAAGGCCCCTTTAAAACGGGGGCCCTTTAAATACAAATTCACTGAATGGCCTGTAAACCGTTTATATTTTCACTGCACCAGAGGAAAACTAAAAAATCAAACCAATTAACGGCACCTTTTTAAAAACCTTTAAAAAAACAATTACCTTTAACTTAAAATTAATAGTCCTAACTAACTTAGAAATAGACTAGTACGGGGGTTTTAAAAAATCTAAAAAAATTTTCAAAATTAGTATAATAAAAACCCGTCGTAAAAATATACGAAAAAAACAATATCAAGTAAGTATTTTAAAAAAAAAACACCCAAAATTTTGGGCTTTT
>JAHBCN010006310.1:0-49648 GCA_019359885.1 Listronotus oregonensis | reverse complement strand
AAAAGGCTTTAAATTTTCCGCTCAAAAATCAAAATGTATGTTATTTTCCAAGATGCCAGTGGATATGCGGCTTGCACTATCCCTCAACAATGAAATCATCGAATATACTGATAAAGTACAATTCCTGGAAATGAATATGGATGAAAAGCTGGTTAATCATATTCGTCAACTGATTAATAACTGCCAAAAAGGTATAAACTTACTAATTTCGTAAAAGTACTGTCCGGTAAAACAGGGGGCGCGGACTCAACCACTTAAAAAAAACTATACCAATTACTGATACGATCAAAAATCGATTATGGTTCTACTGCATACGCATCTGCAAAAAACAGTATATTAAAGAGGTTGGATTCAGTACACAATGCAGGAATACGTATAGCCCTAGGGGCATTTTGGACTAGTCCCACAGAAAGTATGTTAGTCGAAGCTGGGGAACCATTTCTAGATTTAAGGAGAAAATATTTAAGTCTCTCTTATGCTGTTTTTATCTCTCCTGATTCTACTCATCCAGTATATGATAACACTTTCTCCAACAGATGCAAGGAGTTGTTTTACAACAAAAAAAAAGGTCAGATCCACCATTATACGACGACGAAGACTAACAAGGTACTTTGAAGATTCAAACATTGAATTACCATCGATATTTCCTTTGCCACATGTATGATAAAGCTGAAGATAATCCAACCATTATTGGAAACACCTTTAATAAAATATTATACGATCACCAACAATATGAGCAGGTATATACAGATTCAGACAGACAGTAACATCAAAAGACACTCTCTATTTGAAACTCCATCCCATGTCCAGTGTTTTTACGGGTGAGCTTTATGCTATTCTTCAAGCTCTAGTTTTCATAAGGAAAACCAACAAAAGGAAAGATTTTTAATTATTATTGTCTGTCTTACTGCACTTAATAGCTTCCAGAAAATCTACAGTAAAAACTCAATAATAAACATAATTAAAAAACTACTTCATGACCTCGCAGTTGCTGGAAAAGAAGTTAAATTTGTATGGGTTCCCGACCAGAGCAGCCCCTTGTGCGGTCCAAATTCCAGAGGCAAAGTTTATGCATCGACTGACAGTAACTGACGCTAAACAGTTTATTAAAAACCACATTACTAGTGCGTGGCAATTAAAGTGGAACCATTCGGCTACTAAACTTCGCAAAATAAAAGACACAGTGCCACCCTGGCCTAATATCCCAGTGCGACAAAAAGAACAAGTGCTTATCTCTCGCTTAAGAATAGGACATACCAAATTAACCCACAGTTATCTTATAACGCGATCAGATCAACCCCAATGCGAACAGTGCAAAACTCCTTTGAGTATACAACATTTACTTATAGACTATCCTCGCTATAGTGCGGAAAGACAGGCATGTCAGATACCCCTGGACATTGAAAAAACACTTGGAAAAGACTGTGACTATAACACCATCATAAGATTCTACCACTGGTTTAATTAATGAACTTTAATTAAGAATTACACTGAATTAAGTTGCAAAATGTATTTTCAAAACCTAGAATGTCTCATGAAGTTTAGATTAATTTAATGTATGTGCAGTAATAACCCTAAGAGGTTAACGAACTAATTAAATAAATAAATAAATAAATGTGTTATAAAACAGAAGAAGTAGCAATAAGAATGTAAAATTTATTTTGTTATATCTATTCAAATAAAGTCATAAAAAATATAATTTAAAGGTGGCATTTTCATTAGCATCAAATGGCGCAACTTTGCCTTCATTTAACCGACCTTGTATCTCTTTAAGTTTCTGAAATCCCAATGAAGAGGCTTGAATTTGGGACACCCTGTACAATAAGAGTATTGAAAGAGCTTTTAAACCATGTAAAACTCTGAAAGATGATTTTGCCTTATAGCTAAACCATAAAAACAAGTACAATCAGCTATAGAGTGACGTGAGTTTTTGCTATTTTATAAATATTAGTTTATAACGGAAAGAGGGTGTTGAAAAGGAGCTAAAACCTGCATATTGTACTACACCAGCACAATAGATATACCCGTAGTTTGATTTTCTTCCATACGTCGTGACATTTTATTAAATTGTCACATTTTCTGTCAATTAAACATCATTAATTTTTCCCATTTAGACAGAACAAATATGAAATTATTTTGAGTTAGTTTCGTTTATATAAAACAATGAGTTGCGGCGACAGCCAAGTATATCGAAAAAGAAAAGTACTTGAGAGTACCTCTTCCAGTTTATTTGATAGCGATTCAGATGACCCTGAATCACGAGAATCTTTAGACGTAAGAAAAGTTGCACGACTCACTCCATCCTCTAGTTCAGAGATAGAAACTCGAGAAGATCATTCTGGTATGTTTTAATATACCTATTTTTCGTTTGATTAGTTTTTACTGCAACTTAATTGTTTGGGAGAAAACTATTAACCTCTTTTACAATATTTAGTAATTTTTTATTTATCGGGCCCAACGCTGATTACGAATCTAAAGGTATGTTTCCTTCCACGCGGCCGCCGCATACGGCTAACGCACTACGTTAGCCGCAAAGCACTCCTACTCATGTTTTTAAATGTGCCTGGTTTCTTCCAAGTGGCCGTCGTATGCGTCCGCTGTCAACGACTGCGATTGATGCGACTGGACTGCTGAAGAAGCAGTGTAGTCTCAGTCGTGTCTGCGACTGATATTTTGTTTGTGTTATTTTGTGTTGAAAGTCCGGTGTTTTTTTTAATTGTTAAAAATTAAAACTTTATTTTTTAAATGAGGTCCTGGATTTTTTATTACGTATTTTAAGAGCTTTTAAGATCCCAAATCCAATCATGTTTCGCAATAATTAAAAAAAATCAGTTTAATGTTTTCCCAAGATCCTGCCAAAAATATATTGTCTGACTCTCTCTACCATATGGTTTCTTATGAAAATTGCGATTAATACGAATTTTTCGAATAAGTGCAATACATTATTGGTTTTGGGAACTTAATAGCTCCTAAAATACATAATAAAAAAAATCCAGGGCCTAATTAAAAAAAAAACAGTTAATGATGGCAGCTCTTTTGTTACATCCATTTAAATAAAGTCATAAAAAATATAAACGAAATCGCGAATAATCGTTTTTTTCCAAAAGTAAGTATTCGAAAATTTTAAAGTTCTAAGGTGGCATTTTGATTAGCATCATATTGCGCAACTTTGCCTTCATTTAACCGACCTCGTATCTCTTCAAGTTTCCGAGATCCTAATGATAAAACTCGAATTTGGTTCACCCTGTACAGATTTACCTTAATACAATGGCTAATTTTTCCTCTGGGGTTATTGGATATTCAACTCAGTTGTCTGGCTCGGACTTTTCGTCTTTTATTAAGTCAAGTATAAAACTAAACTCTGCTTTATTTATTCTAAAATATTTTCTAAATTTTACTTCATCCTGTTGCAGATGCCGATTTATTAATGTAGTATAAAAACCCTCATCGCGTCTTTGCTGAAATATTGGATATATAGGGGTATTGCTATGTTTCAGGTTGGCTAATTGTAATAGTATTTCGTCATCCTCTTTTTCTTCTAATAATAAATATATTGCTAGATCATCCATCACAACTCTTACCAAAGAGTATTCCCTTTACATTAATAATTTTGCTATGGCGAGTTTGAGCCGCGGTCCTAAGAAACCACCTGATTAAACGGCGGCCGCATGCGTTAGTTACATTGCGTTAGTCGCATGCGACGGCCGCGTGGAAGGAACCACACCTTAAAGACAAGTACTTCTAGTTTTTAAGTTATAACACCCTACTTGGACCTAACATTAGAAATGTAGAAGCTTTTCTAAAATTTCTTTTTCGTAAAAGTGGTTAGGCTAAACTTATTTTCATCCATGAGTATTTACTAAATTAAAGACCTTGCAAAATTACACAATTTAAGTCTCATTAAATTTCGTGTAGCTTTTATAGTTCCTGAGATATTAACGTTTTAATTAAAGAAAAAATCGTAAATATGTCATAAACTATAAGATACAAAAAATATATAAAAGAAAAAATAAAGGTTTTTAAATTGTCTGTACATAAAGTTATATAAATATTTTAATAAGATATATAAAAAAGCAGATATAAACGAAAATGTGAATGTGAAAAATATCAGTCCAAAATAAGAAAAAATATATATATTTTTTTATAATAATCTGCTCTTTGTTTTTTTTTTAATTAAAAATTATTTATTTTATTTACTTAAATCCCAAATCACTTAAAATGTGCAGAAAAAATTTAAAAATATTTTTTTTAAATTTTTAAATTATTTCCCTAAAAAAATCCTGAAAATTCGGTTTTTAATTAAAACTTCAAACATATTGAGTTTATGCAAAAAGGTTAAATAACCTTAATTAAAGACCTTTAAAAAATACATAATTTATGTCATGAAATTTCATGTAGCTTTTATAATTTTTAAGATATTGACGTTGTAATTAAAAAAAATCGTAAATATGTTATAAACTATAAGAATTACAAAAATTTTATTTTATTAAAATTAAGCCATCTAATCACTTATTTGCTATGCTTGCTATCTAATTTGTCTATATACAGGGTGGCCCACCCCATTCGCCTCTGTTTTTCTACAAGAAATGAAAAGAGCAAGGGAAATACTTTTAGCAACGTCATATGTGCATCCGTGAGGAGCATATTTCAAAATTATTTTGAAATATACACGGTGACCCAAAAAAAAAAGTACATCAAAGATATATTTTTTCTTATGGAACACCCCATATTTTTTATATTTTTAGATACCATAGACCAAATAAAGGTTAGTTACTGTTATATTTCCTTTACCTAAAACTGACCGTTTCTGAGAAATTTAGAGAAATTTAAAAATACAGATCATAATTTAACAATTGTTTACACCCTGTAACATATTACGAGCTGCTTGTAATTAAATGTATTGCTTAGCCTAAGGTTTAAATTAACTATTACATAAAAGTTTTACCTTAATATTATACAGAGTGTTGAAAAAAAAATGCCTTAAAATTTGGACACACATTTTATTAAATAACTTTCTTAAGTAAAATGGAACACCCTGTATTTAGTAGCCTATTTTGACGCGGAACTAAATTCCCTTTAAAACCATATTAGGGTTTTCTATACCTATTTCTTCTGCTTTTTATGCAGAAAGCGTTTTTATATTTAACTTATCCTTTATCGTAAAAATGGAACTCCCTGTATTGTAATTAAAAAAACCTTTTTATTAAGGATCACGAAGATTCGCTAAAAGCACGGATTAGTTAACAGACATAACTTTTACTACTACATTGACGAAAATCCTAATATTTTTGGAACCCTTGATCACCAGCACAGATGGTCTGTTAACGTGTGAGTAGTTTTATTTTACCATAAAGTCTAATACATTTGCTAAGAAACAAAGGCAATTTAACATATTTCGACTCAACAATTAGGACAAGTGTGCCTTCTACTATATTTCGATTCTCATTTTTAAGAATGCTTTAATATTTTAGAAATAGCAATAAATTGGAGTTATGACTTTTGCCTACATTTTGCTTGAGATACATCTTATTTTCAAAAATTCAAACTTGTGCTTTTAGCGAATCTACGTGATCCTTAATAAAAAGGTTTAAAGCATTTTCATGTTTTTGTAATTTCTTAACACCCTGTACATCTTATCGAAAATTTAAATCTTGTAATTTTTTTTCTCGACAAGCAGAACTTTTTATAAAAAATGACTTTTTGTCGAAAACTGAATAATAAAGATTTTTTCTCTCTTGTAAACTTCATCCACGGACAAACTGTATATTAAAAAATAAAATATTTCTTTATATACATATATTAACTTGGTATAATTTCATTCAGTACCCGGATTAATAATTACATACATACAGTACCCGGATGAATAGATTCATCCTAACACAAAAAAGGAAACAGTAACAAGATATTATTGCTACAAGTTCCTTCTTTTATGTAAACTTTAAATCATGCAAAAATATGCATTTTTACGTGAGTTATTTAAAAATTAGTTTGTCCGTTTGGAAGTGTAAGTAGCTTAAAGCACCTTTCGAGATACGGGGCAGGTGCAAAAAATACTCGGCGCATTTATGGCCGATTATTGCAAAAACTATCAAATTTTTGACAAAAGTGATAAGAATCATTTTTGCAGCTAATAAAGTGCTCTTCATTTTCGTCTAAACACAAATTACGTAGGTGTCATATTTCGGGAGATATCGACCAAATTAGTTGAAAAAACGGATTTCCGAGCTCTTGAGGGCCATTTTCAGGCCCTTGCGGACATTTTCTTATATATAATATTTTCAAAGGTTATTGTATACATTATTACCTACAAATTAAAAAAAAAATTGTGACGGCTCAACATGATCTTCAGGTTTGAGGTTTCTTCGCACTTTATTTACTGAACTAAAATACATTTAGAAAGATGTACAGAAAAGAATTTATTTTAGATGTTCATCAAGCATCGTCGTCAATAAAAGAAGATTCATCCGATACAGACTCCAATGAATTGGAAAAATGTCCTATTTGTCTGAAAATATTTAAGACTCAAACGCTAGGAGTTACCGATACTTGCGCCCACCATACATTTTGTCTTTCTTGTCTAGAAGAATGGTCCAAAACGAAAAGTACATGTCCGGTGGATCGCAAGGAGTACCGGTCCATTTTGGTTTTGGATAGGGCTGGTAAGGTGTCAAAGCAGATTCCTATCAAATCCCTAGCTTCTTCAATGGGTAGGTATAAATACAGCGCCCTCTATCAGTAACTTTGGTGTTAGTCAAAATATTCCTTAGAAATAAGGAATTTTAAAAAATGGAAAATCGACCAAGTAGATAGTAAAATAGCATATTTTAAATGAAATACCCTATATAATGTATTAATAATATATATATATATATATATATATATATATATATATATATATATATATATATATAATATATATATATATATATATATATATATATATATATATATATATATATATATATATATATATATATATATATATATATATATATATTATATATATATATATATATATATATATATATATATATATATATATATATATATATAACAAGTTCTAAAATCTTGAGGGTTCGGTCTGTGAGGGCTTTTTTAAATGGAAAAAGAAAAACTCTTTTTCCTACGCCAAGCTTTCTGGAATGTTTATTCCCTTTTTCTTAGGCTACAATAGAAGTACAAGATCTTAGTGAAATAAAGTAAAACCATTTTTTTATAAAATTTACCTTGTGTGCAAAGTAAGTTAAATGTTAACAAAATCAACATCCTGTATGGAACTTTTGAGCTAGTGTTTTGCACGCACAATTAACATTATTTAGAGACTAATTATTATTACATTGTTTTCTTATGAAAATAAAAATAAAGGATTATTATACCACCACGCGTGGAGATTTTTAACTGACCTATGCGAAGTTACTTTTTTAATGTTAAACGTTTTTTACCGGTTTTTTTTGGAAAAAAGAAATTCCATTGGAAGTTCGTTACTTATCTCACAGAGGTCGGTGTGAAACGGAGAATGCGGTTCTTGGTTGTCGAAAACCTTTTGTCAGAAAATCCTTGTCTCTCACCCAAGGATTGACTGTGATTTAAAGAACCCTGTAGTAGTCGGTACGATATATCTAAATTATAATTTTATAGGAATCTGTAAAATTGAACAATCCTTGTCTGTCACTCAAGGACTGTTTTTGAATGAAAGGACTAGATGGCGAATATTTGCGGCTGGCTAGAGCTACATCCAATGCCACGTTAGATGGAGCTGCAGTCACCCGACAGTCCTTTTTGTTGAAATTGTTTGACCGAAATTGCTCTGTTGAGAGATAATTTAAACGTTATGAGTCTGATTAAAAGAGACAATGGAGAGAAAAAAAGGGCACTAGTGTGTCTTGATTTTATTGAGTCGACTGCCTGTCACTAGCAGTGGGCAACACTCAAGAACGCTTATTTTAAGATATTTGTTCATATTGTTAGGTATTAACTAGATTAAATTAATAAGAAATGGTCAGGAACCTCCACTGGGTGTTACACAATTTACAGGTTAAGAATAGATTTACAGATTTTATTGGTAAGAACAAGCAAGCAATAAAGTTTTAAAATACTACTAAAACACACACATTAACGGCCGCGTTGTTAAATTTAGCAATGGACTTAGCATTTGTTAAAAGTTAACAACGGTTTAGAATGTTTAACAAAACATCATTGTCAGTGTTATTTAATGATTTTAGTAGGCAACCTGTCAAAATCTGACATTTTGTGAAACATTCTAAACCGTTGTTAACTTTTAACAATTGCTAAGTCCATTGCTAAATTTAACAACGTGATCATCACTTGGCCGTTAAAATTTTACTTTTATAGACGTCATATTTACAAACAGATTTAAAAAAATATATATATAAATATAAAACCAAAAATACAAAATAAGTACATACCTTGGAGTTGTTTCTATTTTTTCTGATAAAGAAATTAGTTTCTTTAAAAGGAATGTTATTATTTTTTAATTTTTTTTTAATGTCAGATTCTTAATTTATTCTAGTATTTTTTCTTTTGTATACAGGATGTTATTTATTTTTATATATTATATCATTGTGTAGTGCGGTGGAGTAGTTTTTAGTATCTTTATGACAGTTCAGTGTACTTTCTAGGTGTTGTGTTGTGGTTAGTGTAACAATAATAATAATATATATATATATATATATATATATATATAATATATATATATATATATATATATATATATATATATATATATATATATATATATATATATATATATATATATATATATATATATATATATATATATATATATATATATATATATATATATATATATATATATATATATATATATATACATACATAACGTTTTGCACATTATTTATTATACTTTTTTAAGCGTAGGTATCTAAACAATTTAATTAAAGTTAAAACAGAACATCATACAATATTTTTAAAGCTTACTTTTAAGAATACCTACCTGGGAGTTGTGAAACATTGTAATTATTAAAAGAATTATGAATTAATGTCTTTCTTGTTGGATTTATTTTTTATTTTGTTGTTTTTTTTTCTTATAAAAGAAACAAAGGCAGATAGAGTCTCGCTCCTTACATATTTTTTTTAGGTATGTTGTATACAGGGAAGTGTTTGTTGTTTTAAAACATTGTTTATACAGTGTGTTGGGTGTATTAATAATGGGATATTTAAAATTTATTGATTTATTAGCTTGAAATGGATTTTAAAAATATTAAAATCACGACACAATGGTGAGAGAGATAAGAAAAAATAAGCCACACAGTTGTCAGTAAGACCTAAACTTAATGATTTAACGGTAGGCTCTTAAAAGTTGATTAGTTCATGATCATTAATAACGTCACATATATTTTGTTATTTTATTTCATTACAGAAAATCCCATTTTTGACAAAATGGTGAACGAATAGTAAATAAATATACTTTTTGTGACGCTAAAAAAAAACGTAATTTAAACTGACAGAAATCAAAACTTGTGACTTAACAGTAGAGTTCAAGGAAAAAATACCGCAGTCTATTAGTTTTACTAACCAAATTTTATATTGAGCTTTGAGGTTTAAATAAACTTAAATTTGGTTTTATTTTATTGTTAAAGTAGTTTAAATATTAACATTTTTGAGTTAAGCCACTTTTCTAACTAATAGCCCAGTAAATAAGCCGAAAAATACTGTAAAATGTGGAAAAGTGAATAACAAGCTCCGATTTGATTTTTTTTTGTTGTTACGTGTTCTGTAGACCCTCAGGAACATTCATCACCACTAACATCTGCCTTGCAATAAAAAATGAAAAATTAGGGTAGTTTTCCCCTTCCCTCCATTAGTAAAACTGATAAAAAATTTTAAAAATTAAAAATTTCACCACGGCAATCGTCCCTCGGTGGTTTTCGGGGTCGCTGATTACGAATCCGCGGTCAAAAATCGTGTTAAAGCCCCATCAAAACCACTCCTAGGAGTTACAGAAATAGGCAAATTTTGTTTGGGTTATTTTTAATTAAAGAAAACTTAAAAAACGATTTTATTACAGGGGTGGTTTTGATGGGATGCAACCACCCTTACACGATTTTTAAATGCGGATTCGTAATCAGAGACCCCAAAAACCCCCGAAAGCTAATCCCGAGTTAAAATTTAAAATTTTCAAAATTTTCCCATTTCTGTCACTCCCAGGGGTGGTTTTGATTGGGTGCGACCACCCTCACACGATTTTTGCGTGGATTCGTAATCAGCAACCCCAAAAACCGGCGAGGGGCGATTTCCGAGGGAAAATTTTAAATTTTAATATTTTTCAACAATGGAGATTATTTGGGAGTGGAAAAACTACCATAAATTTTTTCATTTTTCATTGCAAGGCAGATGTTAGTGGGGATTAATGTTACTGGGAGGCTACAGAACATGTAAAAACAAAAAATGTATTAATCGGAGCTTGTTATTAACTTTTCCACATTTTCCGGCTTATTTACTGGGCTATAATCATAAAAAGACGATTTTTTAATTTTTTAGAAAAGTGTGTAGAATTAATGTAACATTTTTGCTGAAAGTTACAGATCCATGGACTCAGGCTAACCAACCCACATTCTGTGAAATATGTGGGTTGTACAACAACGAAGAGAGCATGCTGCTTTGTGATGGATGCGACACGGGATATCACATGTACTGCTTGAGACCCCAAATGGATAGGGTTCCCACTGGAATGTGGCTGTGCAATGAATGCTGGTTCTATTATAATAACTAAAAAAAATGTATACTTTATATTTTTTCAATATACGTCTTTGTATTTTTTTGAAATTATTTTTGGTTCCTTACTAAATTTAATACTTACTATTTACTTCATTGGCTTTCAGAATTTTGACCTATTTTATATTATATATATATATATATATATATATATATATATATATATATATATATATATATATATATATATATATATATATATATATATATATATACAGTGCATTCATTTCAAAACGAACCACCCTAAATATCTTTAAAAAAAACACTCACCAAAAAAACAAAGAAACACGTCGATTTAGATATACAGGGGAAAGTTTAATTTCGTATGATATGTCAAATGGCAACCCCCATAGTGTGACACATCATTGTAAGCGGCATGAAATTTGCTATCCAACAGTAGTAAGAAACTTTAAATCGATGGACGTAGAAGCAACTTAGAAGTAAAAATGTGTGTTAATTAGTTTATCGTAATAATTTATTTTATCAAATGCTCAAAATGTGCGCCGTTATTGGCGAGACAAGCTTGTTTTGAAATTCCTCGCAGACTATTTTAGTGTGCATTCATTGCAATTATTATTTTTTGTTTATTTAAAGTTTCTTAGTACTTAATTTTTTTAAATACAACATACTATATTTTATACCATTTTTAAATAGACCAATAATTTACCTACAAAATGTATATACATGTTTCTATACCCATCTAACACGGTTTTTAAATACAAACGAATTTTAATTTTTTCCCTGTTTTTAAATACTATCTACCACCGTAAATTGTAAACCACCGCCGCGCCGGCTTAATTTACAATTTACCTAGGTAGGCCAGGAAAGTTTGTATTTTAAATTGCTCTGACAACTATTTGGCATATAAGTTAAAAATAATGTATTTTGTTTGATTAATAAGGAATAAATGCTTAAAAAATTAAAATTTGCTTATATTTAAAAAATGGTGGCAGATAGTTATAGAAAGATGTATGGATATTTTGTAGGTAAATTATTGGTTTATTCAAAAATGGGATAAAACACAGTATGTTGTATTTAAAAAAATTAAGTTTTAATCATTATTTAATATCGATAAAAATGCAAATTATTTGGGACACCCTGTAGGATATATTGCTATAATAGCATGTTGATCTTTTAAATACATGCATTGTCTAACCCCAAAAAAAATTTCTAGTATCCAGCTCGGTTAGGCACGTAAATATTAAACCTTTTTGACATGGCGATTTTCTTAAAAAAAATAGTAAATAATTATTTTCTTAAAAACGGTAAGATATAGGTATAGAAATATCTTAATAAAACTTACTTAGAATTTTGTGTAGAATACGAATATGTAATTAAAAATAAGGTGTTCCATTAAAAATTACAGTGTTGCCGTTAATTTTATCCAAACAAGCTACTTGTGGTAAAAAATTTTGCTACCTCTTAGAGTAAGATTGGGATAGAAACATTTAACATATTTTATAGGCGGTATTCAGAAAATTGAGAAAACTTTAAATGGTTCAAGAGTAAAGTGAATTTATTTGAGAAGATATGGAAATAGTTCTAGAAAAGTTGTTCAAAAGTAAAGGATAGTTCTTATACCAATTTTCGACAAAATCGGCCTGTTTTATTAATCTGTGATGAACATTATTTTAATATCAATTTACTAATTCCAAATTGGGAGACAAGGACCAGTCCAGTGGCCTCCTAGGAGTCCAGATTTAACTATAATGGATTTTTTCTTATGGGGCCGATTGAAACAATATCGTACTCCTCTAATAAATGCCACGATATTAAAATAAATTTAATCACAAATAAATAAAAGTAGGCCGATTTTTTCGAAAATTGGTATTAGAGACTGCCTCTTAATTTTGAACAACTTTTCCTAGTGACTTATTTCCATATCTTCTCAAATAAATGCACTTTACTCTTGTATCATTTTAAGTTTTTTTAATTTTCTGAACACCCCGTATAAAATATGTTAAATGTTTCTATCCCAATCTTATTTTTAGAAGTAGCAAAATTTTTTATCAAGAGTAGCTTTTTTCGATAAAATCAAAAATAAAAAAGTTTTCTCTCTTCAACACCTTATCCGTGGACATACTGTACATATATAAGTATATATTTATATATATATATATATATATATATATATATATATATATATATATATATATATATATATATATATATATATATATATATATATATATATATATATATATTCTTTATATGAGAAAAAATTGAATGAATTTTCAACGTTTTAGTTTAAACCAAATCAAGTACTAGCATTTACCTGGAAAAATTGTCGAAACGTAATTGTGGTAACCATGGTTGTAAGTTATTTGTCTATAAGACAGCACATAAAAAATAATTTTGTGATTGAGGCATAAAAAAGTCCAAGTTGTGGGAAATACCCATTTCCCCAAGATATTTTAGTAAAGCTGCTAAAGCTGAGCATGCGCTTGTGCCAGAAAACTAGGCGGATTTACGAGAAAGAATATTTCCATTTTGAGGCCTGGCTGACGGAATACTGCGTGGACCGTGTGAACGAAACCGTTTTGATGACTTACTTTCAAGATTTGTCAGAGTCATATTCTGCAAATTCCCTTTGGACAAAGTTTTCAATATTACGTAAAGAATTAATAGTTCATAAGAAGATAAAAAGTAATAAAAACTTGATTTCTCTGCAACAGTTCCTAAAGCAACTTGGGAGAAATTATCAGCTTAAAAAGTCGAAGGTTCTGACTAGCGAACAAGTTATAACTTTTTTGAAAGAAGCGCCGACTGAAAAATATTTGGCAGATAAAGTTGCATTAGTGATAGGTTTATTCGGAGCTTATAGAAGAAACGAGCTTGTGAAAATGAAGCTTTCCAATGTGCGTGATATGGGTCAGCATATATTTATTGACATTCCACAAAGTAAGAATGGGATTGTCCGAAAGCGTTCCTACGGGTTGGGGCGTTGAATCTGCATTTCGGCAACGTTTCGTTTTCGAGATATTCAAAATCAAACTAACCTTTGCACTATTTAGACAAAATTCTGATTTTGACACTATTGGTACACAATATTTCACAAACATCTTTCAAAAACTTGTTTTTATGTTAATTTACATTTTTTTCCCATTTAATTGCAAACTCCACTTTCACACGCCGCAACATGTAGGCAACCATGTATACACTAGCTTTTGTAAAACAAATGTGGTTGCTGCCTTTGAACTTGAAAGTTCGCAATTTAATGGAAAAAGGTGTAAAATAAATAAAATACAAGATTTTAAAAGGTGTTTATAAAATATTGTGTGCCACTTTAGTGTAACAATCAAGAATTTTGTACAAAAAAAAGGGGGGAATATAGTGAAAATTAGGTTAGTTTGATTTTAATTTGATGATGAATATCTCGAAACGAAACGTTGCCGAAAAAATGTTTGCAGATTCGTAACAGCGCCCAAAACCCCGTATACCAAATTTGGTCAAAATCGGAGAGGAGGCAACTTTCGAGACAATTACCTAAAAATCGGCAAGCAAGAAGCTTTTTGGTTATTGATGACAGTGAAATGTGCGCAACAAAGTTAATTCGGGACTATGTGTCTTTGCGACCTAAAAGTGCACCTATGGATATGTTTCTTTGTGCTATCGTGATGAACGACGTACTGTGCAGCGTATAGGTAAAATACATTTGGAAATATACCCTTTAAGATTGCTACATATTTGGGTTAACCTGATGCTAAGGCGTACACAGGTAGTTCCGAGAGCTTAATGAGGTTAGGAGGCTGGAAGAGTTCTTCGGTAGTACGAGGGTACGTGGATGATAGTGAAAGCTCCAAATTGGCTAACGCTTCCCTTGTAGTTGGGAAAAGTATTACTTCAAGTAACACAGCAACTGCGGTAGGGTATGGAAATGTGGAATTTTCCGGTCAGTTTGAAAATTCTACGTTTTACTTTAAAAGATAATTTTTATTATGATAAGTATATTGTGTAAGTATGTTTGTATTTTCGTAATAAATGTTTAAATAAAGATAATGTATTGTTTATTTATTGGTAAATTTGTAGGCCCCTAGGGCGTTATTTTGTTTTAATAACGCCCTAGGGTAATATTTCGTATTTAACTGACTTTGACATAATATTATTATTTGTCGAATAATATACCAGTCGAACATTAAATAAATTAATATTATAAGTAATCTTTGAAGCATGATTAATGCACAGATGTTTGTCATCGCGCACGGTGCCAACAGGTTTATGTAAAATTTCGGTGATAGGGCTGCATTTTCTTTAATGCCCCTATGTGTCAATCTGGACCTGCACAGGTAATTAAATTACTTACGTGTATATACATATCAAGTCTCTCACCTTTATCCTTGAACGATAACAAAAGTATGACAGGGAAAATACGCTGAATCCTTTCGTGTAATATACACACTGCGTGCGTCAGGACAGAACTTAGTCTGGTGCCCTACTGTACGTCCAGATATAAATATAAAAATAAATCCTATATTAAAATGTAAACATTTATTAATAACTTTTATCATAACAACTTGTTTTAACCTAATAATAAACCTAAATATAAATTTTTTGTAACATTTTCTACACATATCACATTTTTATTTTTATTTTAAATTAATTTTAATTAAATACAGTTACGGCCATAAAATTTTGGGTAACGATTTTACGTGTTGTAAAACAGCCTTCAGTTACCAGCTTACCTTTACTTTTGACACCAATTCGAAATCTGTCATTGTCCAAAAAATATATCAAGTTCTTCGAACCATGCCACGCATATCAGTAGCAAAAAAAGTTCAAGTTGTTACATTGCTGCCAAAAAGTTCGGTTCATGATATCAAACAAAAATTTCATGATAGAAATTCGCACGAGAGAAAGGAAGGTAGCGGTCGTCCACACATATCAACCGAGGAGCAAAACGAAAACTTGATAAGCTGCGTTCGAAGAAATCCTTTTAAAACAGCCTTTTCTGCAAAACTAGAAACAATTTTTCCTGGCTCCGACAGAACAGCACGGCGCTGCATCAACAAATTTTCGGAGCTTCGATGCCGTCGAGCGGCCAAAAAACCCTTTTTAACACAGGCAAATAAACAAGAAAGGGTTGGATTTTGCCTAGAATACCTACCACGGGAAATACGTTTCTGGGAAAGGGTAATATTTAGTGATGAAAAAGTTTTCCAGTCAAGTTTTAATGGAAGTATGCGAGTATATAGACCCCAAATTCAAGATTTGAAGAGACATACACCCAAAAGATAAAACAGAGTGGTAGGCTTTCGGTCAATGTTTGGGGATGTATCGGCGCAGGATGGGTGGGCGTTTGCCATCATATCCTGGGCAGACTTAGCGCCAATTCTTAACAAGAAATACTCCAAAATATCATGCTGCCAGCGGCCTAAAATGTCTATGAGAATGATTTTATCTATCAGCACGACAACTGTCCGGTCCATACAGCCCGAAGGGTCACCGACTGGTCAAGAAACAACCAGGTAAGAATCCTTTCCTGGCCATCGCGAAGTCCCGACGTCAACCCGATGGAAAATGTATGGGGACTGATAGTTAAAAAAATCCAGTCAATACATGTTCAGCCCGCAAATAAAGAATAATTATGGGCACAAATTTAAGAGGCGTGGAATAGTTTGACTGAGGTTTACACTAGAACATTGTTCGCTTCGATTCCTAAAAGATTGGCCTTGGTGATCGAAAAGAATGGAGCTATCATAAAATACTGATTTTTGTTTTCTAGTTTATTAGTTGATATTTAATTTGATTTTAGTTTTCTGTATAAATTAATGGAATTTCGCTTACTTAAAGTCTTTGTTTGTTTTGTTTCAGCTAAGAAATTGATATTAAAAGGCCTGTGAACGTGACTGTGTACTTCAAATATATAATTATCGGGTGAAAGCCTGGTTTACGAAAAATCAATGATTTTGACACGGATTGTCAAATTTTGCCCGAAATTTTATGGCCGCGACTGTACATACAAGTTGAAGCCAAGTACTAAAAAATAATACTCATTTATATCCTTTGGTATAAAATGATACTAAAAACCTATTCCAATAGTTCAACATTTTCCCTAAAAATCCTGCCATTTGGCTTTTTTAACCTTATAAATATAATTACCAGCATAAACACTACAAAAAATAACAAAATGTTGGAAAATACGAAATTAACATTTTCAAATTCATAGAATTTGTCGCCACTATTTACATTTTCCTCTTGTTTGTGTCTTAACAAACTTTCCATTAGAGCATTATTACCTTTAAAAATTTCATCATTTTTATTTCCTTCTTCTATTTTATTTAAAACAGTCAATAGTTTTTCTTCAGTGTTGGTTATGTTTCTTAAAACTTCCAATAACTTTTCTTCAGAATTATTTTTATATGTTAAAAAACTTGTGTTTTTAGAATCGCTTTTGGTAAGTTCTTTTGTTACTTCTGTTGTGTTATTTGAAAAACCCTTTAAATTATTTTTAAAATCACTAACACAACTTATTCCGTGTATATTGCTAGAATGATCTGTTATCCCTTTAGTTATACTGATATTTTTTAATTCTGTTAAATGTATTATTTTTGTTAGCTCACTACAATTCCACGAATTTTCACTCATAGTCATTTCTTTAAGTTTTTCATGGGTATCGAAGAAAAATTGATCCAAATTTTTAAAATAATTTTTTTCAAAGTTTAAATTTTCCAAATTGGGCAGTTTTAAAAATGCATGAAAATCGACAACAGCTTCGTTGTGGGTTATATTAAGGAATTTTAGATTTTTAAGATTGTTAAAAGTACCAAATTCAAAGTGAGTAATATTGTTATAGGATAGGTCTAAAAATTCTAAGATTTCAAGCTTTTGAAAGCAATTTATTGGCAGTTCTTTAAGGTTATTATGGCCTAAACTTAAAATTTTTAGCTTTGTACCGTAATGAAAAGCTTTGGAAGATATATTGTTAATAACGTTAAAACTTAAATCAAGCTCAGTAATTGAATCTGAACAAATTTTCATCTAATACTTTTAAACGGTTGTTCTTAACTATAAATTTACTTATTTTATCAATATTTTGAATAAATTGAATAGAGTTAAAGCCTAAATTAACAATATTTGCTGTAAACATGTCAAAGTGTGTAATATCGGTTATATTATTTCGTGATATGTCTAAAATTTCCATGCCATTATTGGATACGTTCCGAAAATTAAATTCAGTTAATTTATTTTGCCTTAAAAATAGATTTTTTAAATTCGGTAACTTCAAATTCATTTCTAATCTATTTAACATGTTCTCTGATAAATCTAAATCTGTTAGTTTTCCTAGATGTGAAAAAATGTTTATTGGCAAAGCGGTTATTTTATTTTTGCTTAAATCAAGTATTTGCAAGTTTACAAGGCCTAAAAACGAATGTGTGCCTAGATTACAAATAGAGTTTTGCGATAAATTTAGTTTCTGTAAGTTTTCCAAAGTACCAAATACGCCATCAACTATATCAGTTATGTTGTTATCCGTGATGCTTAGGGAAGATAATTCCGAAAATTCAGTAAAAAAACCAGGTATTATTGATGATACATTGACTTTTTCCATGGTTAGTTCTGTAAGGTTTGGCCACGTTTTTCTATCTGCAATCAAAGAGTTTAAAAAAGAGTTTTTAATAATAAAATGGGTCTTTGTGGTGACTTCATTATTTGACGTATACATTTCCTCTAACGTTGAATTAACGCAAGAAAAGGTGGTGGGTCCAGTCCAAACAGTTCGCCATTTAGTTGCACAACCCCTGCTGTTCCAGTTGCGATAACAATCATTATAATCTGTATAAGATTCATTGACTTGTAGACCTTTATCAGTGATTGAACACAAAGAAAAAGCAGTATTGACCAATTTCGCCAGAATCAAAAAGTAGTGGAACTTCTTTCTTAATACACAATCTAAAAAAAGAAAAAATAGGTCTGTAACTTAGATAATTAAATTGTAACATTTCTTAAAAAGTGTTATGTTATTGTTTTGAGTGACACTTAAATCTTGGATTTCCACTGTCTATTTGTTAATTGATACACAACGTTTTGGTTAGTGAGTTTCCTAAGGCGTGGAAGGTCTCGCGCATTCAACCGGTTCTCAAAAATAGTTCACCAGAGGGTTTTACGGATTTTTCGTCCGATAAGTCTGCTGTCGGTATTGTCCAAGATATTGGAAAAAATAGTCTATAGCCAAACTAACGTTTTTTGTAGGGAAAGTGTTATTCCCAATCAGTAATCTAGCTTTACAGAAAAGCACAGCACTGCCAATGTTTAGGACAATATCGTGGCCGATTTGGATGCGGGAATGGTGGCGTCCCTCGTTTTGCTGAATTTTTCGAAAGCTTTCGACACTTTAAACCATGAGCTGCTTTGTGCCAAGCTTGCCCACTACGGATTTGATGACATTGCGGTAAAATTTTTTGAGTCCTAACTTTTTAAAAGGTCACAGAGTGTGGTGCTGCAGGAACAAATGTCATCTTTGTTGCCTGTAGTATCAGGTGTACCGCAAGGTTCGATACTGGGTCTGCTTCTGTTTTTGATATACTTGGCAGATATTTTAAAACGTATAGGTTCTTATCAAGCATATGCTGATGATGTTCAGTTAAAATATAGTTTTTTTCCCTTATGATCATCATATTGCTGAGTATAACATGAACAGAGAGCTAAATATTATAAATGATCTATCAAGGAAACACAACCTTTTATTGAACCCTTAAAAGTCACAGGTTCTCTACTTTGGTGGGGTCAAGGCTGCTCGCCTTAGCGAGAAGGTGAACATAAATATTAATGGACAAAATGTGCCGGAGGTAAAATCAGCGAAATCGTTAGGGGTCGTAATACATGGTGGTCTTAAATTTGATGTTAACTCCCTTAACAGAAAGGCTTACTGCAATTTAAGAATTATATATGCCAATCGGGAGATTCTGTCCAAGAAACTTAAAGTCATGCTTGTTGAAACCCTGGTACTTTCATTTTTTAATTACTGTTCATTCGTTTATGGTCCGTTTTTGACTTTGCATATCGGCGGAAGGGTTCAACGGGTTCAAAATTTATGTTATCGTCTTGTGTGTTTCCTGCGCAAATTTGATCATGTATCAGAAAGTATCAGGGATTTGAAATGGCTAAATATGGCAAATAGAAGACGGTTGCAGTTTGTCGTTTTCTTGCATAAAATTATGACCTCTGGCATCCCTGACTACCTGCGCGCAAAACTAATAGCACGCGATACCCTCCATAATAGAACTATACGCAATGAAGTATGTTGACGGTACCAAGATATTTGACGACTTTGTTTCGGAGTGGCTTTACTTATCAGGCTACAAATCTCTATAATAAATTACCAAACGATATTAAATCTTTAAGTGTTGGGGCTTTTAGGAGGAGATAGCGAGCATCTCTTTTTCAATCACAGTAGTTTTAGGCATCCGCATATCATTCTTTAGTTGCTTGAATGTGTGTGTTTATGTGTGTGTAATTGAGCATTTATTAAATCTACTTGTATTATCTGATTTTAATTTATTAGTTATATTTATAATCTGCTTGTCATTTTTCTTTAATATTGTGAAAACTCCAGCCTGTTGGGGTTATATGGTGGAGTAGCCGATTACTAATTGGCTAAATATCGCCCTAATATGGTGGGCTGTGATAGGGTTAATTTACAAATCTTATCTTATACAATAATATACCTAACTGTGTTATTATAACCTTATCACTAAATAAAAGACGATAATTATTATTATTATTATGTATCTCCAACCGTTTTCAAGTAATCACTAAAAACTATTTTTAAAAGCTACGACTTATATAGTTTGGCAAGGCAAAAGCGTGCATGCTAATATAAATGCAAGAGAGTAGAATACATATGGTATGACGCCAGATTGAAAAAAGAACGACAACAATTTCCCCTATTCCACTTCCAATACGACGACGGTCGATGCCGATTCGTTAGCATATTAAAAGCTGAGGCATGTCGCCACTACACATCTACATACAGGGGCAAGTAAAGGCGGTACTCTATAGGCTCAAAGGAGATCAAAGTCCAATTATAGAACACCGAAGGACTCCAAGATGGGAAATAGAGGAGGACCAAGAGGTCAGCTCATTGTTTGAGATGCCCTCAGACAGGATAACCCCTCGTTTCATCTTCAATAGACACTTTCGTATTGTCATACCAGATAGGGAGGACTGGAAGGGAGGCCCTCCAATCAAAGCCGATCATATCTGGAATACAGATGGCTCCAAGACCAACAAGGGTGAAGGAGCTGGCATCTATGGAGATAAGCCTAGAGAAAAGGTAATCTTAAGTCTCGGTCAGCACGCCACGGTTTTCCAACGGAAATCGCAGCAATAGTGCATTGCGCCGTGAGGATTAAAGAAAAAGGGAGTAAAGGAAAAAATATCGTTATTTACTCAGATAGCCAAGCGGCCCTGAAGGCCATCAGTTCCCCAAAAGTTAATTCCAAACTAGTCGGGGACTGTGTACAGGCCCTGGAAAAAGTCGGCTTGGCAAACAAACATACGGTAGCCTGGGTACCAGGCCACGAGGGCCATCCAGGTAACGAAGAGTCCGACGACCTAGCCAAAAGAGGATCAGCCGCGGAAATGATAGGCCCGGAGCTATTCTGCGGTATCTCGGCAGGTCTCTTCAAAGCATCTATTAAGAGTTGGGTAGACAGACAGTTTCAAAGCTGGTGGGTACAAACACCGGGACAACGACAGGCAAAGCAGTTCATTAAGACCCGCTCGGCCAAGTTTACATCGGACCTACTGAGCCACAGCCGTAAGGTCGTAAGGATAACGGTAGGTCAACTAACAGGACATTGTAAACTCAACAAGCACCTGGAAAGAATAAACCTGGTGGAGGATAGCCTGTGTAGGTTCTGCCAGGAGGCTGAAGAAACAGCCTTACATGTGTGGTGCCATTGTGAAGCACTATGCAGGCTTAGGTTTACTAGGCTTGGGGAGGAGAAGCCAAAACCGGCAAGTTATATGAAGTGGCCAGTGTCGAGACTCTGGAGTCTAGTTAAGAAGACGGGCTTGGACAAGGTACTCTAAAGAACGATAGGAGAAACCACAATAAATCTGGTAAGGTTGCAGTGGTGGAGGTCATGTTTCTCCATCTCCGCTCAAATAATCTAATCTAATCTAATGCAGGAGAATGCAGTACAAGCGTCCAGCTATTTTGGACAGTGTTGCCATTTCTTAAAATATTTATTACCAATTTTAGAAATGTTTTAAAAATCATAAATTTTATAAAAGTTTTCATTTATACTCTGTTTCATTGCAAGCGTTAGTAATAAAATTTTACGGAATGGCTTAAGAAACGTAAACCATAGGCGCGCTGGTTAATTTATACAGGTGTCTTGCACTGTGGTGTATTTTTAATAAGCATTATTGTTTAATTATAAATTTTTAACCTTATTTTATTTTACTATTTTTATTAGTACATTTTTACTATTTCAATATTTTATTATTGTACTTGTAAAATAGTTTTTTTATCGTTTAAAATATTTTTATAAGGTTAGTTTAAAAGTATTGACGATTGCTAAACAAAAATATAATTTTGTCTTACGGGCAAATAAATAAATAAAACTTGTAAATATTTTTTTATATTTTACTTAAACCTAGGTATAAATTGTCGAATATTATGGTTAAAATATATTATAACAAATACGATCCCTATTTTTTAAAAAATACCCAAAACCTTTTTTTCAAACACCAGCACAAGCGTAAGCCACTGTCAAGGGTTTTATAGCATTATTTTGGCCGATACTACGTTATTATTTTGTTTTTCGACCCAAAGGGCTGCCTCATATTAGACCGGGACCTGGAGGAGTACCAGCAGCTTTTTGATTGTCTATTGAATCATTGTAAATTGAATTCTAAAATATTTATACCCCTACTAATACAAGAAGCTTATTAGCAAAAAAAATGTAAAAAATAATAGTATTTTAGAATGGTTAAAGATACTTTACTATTTTAATAATAGGTATTTATTATTTTATCTGGCAAGACAACATACATAATTTTAATTTTTACTGGTTGGCAACACTGACCATCGCGTTCACTTGCAATACTTTTAATGACTGTCTAGGGCGGCGAGGCTTATTTTCAAATAGGCTTTTGCATTAAAAATAATAATATTCTGCTATTTTAAAAAAATGTATTTGCTTTAAATTTGCTTTTAAGTACCCTGGCCAACAGGTCCTATCCTGCCAAAAGATTCTAAATAACTTTAATCGTTTTAAAAAATCCGGGTTTATTAACCCATGTTGTAAAAGCTATTCAAGGAAGTTTAAAGGTGTATGGAAGCCCAATGCTATGGCCCATTCGATCAAAAAATGTCCAGCCCAGTATGAAAATAACTGTCAGTTGGCCCCGCCGATTCTGCGCAATAACAAAATTCCACGAAATAATTTAATGTGTTTCCTACTTACACACTGATAAATCAGTGTGTAGTTAGGCAACACATTATACTTTTATGAGAGCCGTAATGGTCTTAGGTTGTCTAAGGTTTTTGGTGCAAAGGCGCGCGCGGCGCGTATGATACTATATCCGCGCTGTATCGTCAACCGTCGTCGTCTCATTATTCGTCATTTTCATTGTGGTTTGTGCCCTTTGCGCCGATTGTTTTGCTTTGTGTAAGTACCTATATTTTGTGGTTGCAGAAGTTTTTTGGATTGATAAAAACCTTCTTATTTTAGTGATTAGTGTTTATTAAATTGTGACTTTAATTTTGTGTTTATTGTTTGTTACTTATAATATCGTAACAAAATGATTAGAGGGTGTATGGTTTTGTCTTGCAAATCCAAGGGTAACATACCCGGCATTTTTTACTTTAGGTAAGTATTTCTTATATTTAAATTAGGTGCTTCTGACGAGACGTAACGTTAGGTAACCGAAAAAATAATAATATATAAATTATGAATAATAAAATAATGAAAATTTTATAGGAAATAGCAGTGAGAAAAGTAAGGCAATCCTAACTATCTTATAGATGATTTCCACAATGTTTGTGTATTTCTGTGGATTATTAAAAAGAAATAAGGTTAACAATTAGGTTCTTTTATTTCATTTAATAATTTAGT
This sequence comes from Listronotus oregonensis, assembly GCA_019359885.1. NCBI lineage: Eukaryota > Metazoa > Arthropoda > Insecta > Coleoptera > Curculionidae > Listronotus > Listronotus oregonensis. The sequence goes on along the minus strand of JAHBCN010006310.1, from coordinate 25,826 downwards.
ACATTCTTTTAAAGGATCAAAATTATTAATTACCTGGCAGACCAGGCAAATTTTAATATACAGTGCTTTCATTTCAAAACGAACCACCCTAAATATCTTTAAAAAACACTCACCAAAAACAAAGAAACACGTCGATTTAGATATACAGGGGGAAGTTTAATTTCGTATTTGATAAAAATTTTATCGGTCACCTCCTAACCTCCAGTTAACCTCACTTTGATATGTCAAATGGCAACCCCCATAGTGTGACACATCATTGTAAGGGGATGAAATTTGCTATCCAAAAAATACTAAGAAGCTTTAAATCGATGGATGTAGAAGCACCTAGAAGTAAAATGTGTTAATTAGTTTATCGTGTTCAAATAATTTATTTTATCAAATGCTCAAAATGTGCGCCGTTATTGGCGAGACAATAATAAAGTCTGTTTTGAAATTCTTCGCGAACGTTGGCGAAAGTTTGTCTGGTAATACCTCTGCATTCTAGTGTAATTCTACATTTAAGTTCTGAATATTTGCAGGTGGCGTTTTGTACACTTTACTTTTAAAGAACCCAGAAGAAAGTCTAGAGGAGTTAAGTCTGGAGACCGTGCTGGCCATTCGATGGCACCTCGTCTGCCTATCCATGTGCCTGAACTGTTCATTGAGCCACTCGAACTGCTAAAGCATAGTGGGGAGGGGCTCCATCTTGCTGGAAATGCAAATTATTTTCACTGAGTTCCATAGCACCATTTTCATCCACCTGATTTTCCAAAGATTGACGATAGAAGGGTATATCGCATTTTCCAAAAGGTTCAGATACAGTTGCCCACTCTAAATTTTTTCTTCCAGAAAGAATGGCCCGATAATTTCGTTTCCATAAATACCTGCCCAAACGTTGATCTTCTGGAAATTGAGTATGTCCTTCCTGAAATATGTGCGGATTTTCATTATCCCAATATCTGCAGTTATGTCTATTAAGAATTCCATTTAAGAAGAAAGTTGATTCGTCAGAAAAGCAGATATTTTTGATCAAAATGGGGTCTCGTCAATTCGCTGGCACATTGATTCGCAAAATTCTATTCTTCAATCATAATCGTCTTCGTTGAGTTCATGAAGAATTTGTATTTTGTATGGAAAAACTTATTCTTTTCAAAATTTTGTGCACGGAACCCGTAGAAATATTGGTCAGCCTAGAAACTTTTGGAATAGACAACGTCGGATCTATTGCGAACTGTCCTAGTACCTCAACCTGGCGTGCTTCGTCTAAAACCCTTTCATTAGTACTTTTCTTGTTGCATACAGATCCAGTTTCTTCAAACTTACGCACCAATTCCATTACATATTTATGTCCCACGTTTTTATTTTGATGCCTCTCATTGAATACTCTAGCGGTTCTACGCGCGCATCGATCTACAGCCCCATATAGGAAAATTATTTCTATTCTCTCTGCTAGAGAATACACCATTTTAAAATCAAGATTCTTAATTTTAAACTAACGATGTCAAAATGACAATCCTAACAGTAATATTTTAACTGGTTCCTAAACGTCTTTAAAAACTTGTTATTGCAGTGTTTTGCTGTAACAGGTAACACAAAAATAATAATTGGAATTAATGCACACTAAAAATAGTCTGCGAGGAATTTCAAAACAAGCTTGTCTCGCCAATAACGGCGCACATTTTGAGCATTTGATAAAATAAATTATTTGAACACGATAAACTAATTAACACACATTTTTACTTCTAAGTCGCTTCTACGTCCATCGATTTAAAGTTTCTTAGTACTGTTGGATAGCAAATTTCATGCCGCTTACAATGATGTGTCACACTATGGGGTTGCCATTTGACATATCAAAGTGAGGTTAACGGAGGTTAGGAGGCGACCGATAAAATTTTATCAAATACGAAATTAAACTTCCCCTGTATATCTAAATCGACGTGTTTCTTTGTTTTTTGGTAAGTGTTTTTTTTAAGTATTTAGGTGGTTCGTTTTGAAATGAAAGCACTGTATATAGGTCCCTCTAATTGAATGAAAGAAAGTACAATTTTATGCTAAAGTTCCTTTTTGCTTTTTCTGTATTTGTTTAAGAAGAAATTAGATTTTTGGTTTCTTAAACTTACATTATCAACCTTTTAAGCTCGACATACTGTAGACACATTATATTTAACGGATACTGTTACAATGGACCAAAGGTACCTAGGTACCAAAGGTTACTAAACATTTTTAACCACTGTTATTCTGTCTCATGAATGTTTGTTATTAGTGAACAGTATATGCCTAAAAAGCAGTTATAAAAATGTTCACTTTTTAATATACAACCAGAACTTAGGATTAGATTAAACTTATTTACACTGTCTTGCCCTTCTTTTATCACAAAATTGGTGATAAGTACATGAAACTATAATACAATGTTTGAAATTTATTTTAAAAAATCTTGTTTTTTTTTATTTACAAAGATTGTTGGTAAAAATACAAAACTCACAAAAATATCGACCATTTAAATAAAAGGCTTCTTTCCATATTATATCAGATGATATAAAATCCAATATTACCCAATAATTTTAAATATTCTATGGTAGTATCGTTTAATAACCAACAATTGGGTGCAAAAAAAAACAGTGAATGCTTGAATTTTACATTTGATGATGTCAACTTTATAGATAGTAACAAATAATTATGGAAGTCCGGCTCTGACCTACTATTCATTGCGCAAACTCCGCGGGGCCAAGCCCCCTATTCCCGCTGCCCTGCACGCCTGGACAATTTTGTTCTACAGTATTGGGCTTCCATACACCTTTAAACTTCCTTGAAGCTATTACGAAGACCAAGAAGCCCGTCCCATTTCTGAAGAAAGAGTCGAGGTAAAAGAAAATGTATGTGCTTTTGTCGAAGCAAATAAGCATTCAAAGGAAATGGCACACTTCTTATGGATTTGAGTCACAGACAGATTTTTTTGAAATTCTAATATTTTATTTTGGAAGTTCAAATAAGCATTTTCTTTTATTGCGCCAACCTTGTAGCTATACAGGGTGATACCATAAAATAAAGCCAAAAATTCTTAAAAATAATTATTTTATTTATTACAAAATACTGTCTGTTACCCTAGACTAATAAAATTAGGCGTGTTTTATATAAAAAGAATACATATTTTATACCAAGTACTTTTTTTATCGTGTACAGGATTTTTATCTGTCTTGTCCTACACGGTGCACGATTTATTAATGAACCAACTAATACAGGGTGAATTCTAAGTTAGCGCTTTTTTTTAACTGTGTACAAAACTCGTTAAAATAAGCAACTTTTTTAAATACCATTTTTTCAAAAACCTAAAAATAACAAAGCTACATAAATTTATTTGAAAGTGTGGCTAGGTGCGGATCTGAGCATCAATAGATAGTTTATTTATTATTTACGCTTGTTTTTTGTGTTGTTTACCACGCCGTAAGTCAGTCGTATTGCTCCTTTTGGACGACGCGAGGATAATTTTAATTTTAAATCATTGTTGAATTGCGAAAATGGCACAATCTAAAAACAATAAATACGTGGATATGTTCTTATTTATGGAAAGTGTCGTTAAACTGCAAACGTTGCTTCGATATTGTACGCGCGACGGTTTTCCTTGCGGGCTTATTCTGGACCCAAGTACTCGGGTCATTGCAGGTCAGGTCAGTTTAAGTAAAAAAAAATGTATGGAAAACATTGCGGGAAAATCACGTTCAACGTATCCAAGCACCACAGCCCAAAATCATAAGTGTGAGGTGACAACTTACGTAGGACAAGACCGTGTTCGCCACAATAAATGAATGTAAGTTCCTTATTTTTTAATATTTTGAAAAAAGTTATTTGAAAAAGTTGTTTATCTTAATGAGTTCTATATACAGTTAAAAGAAAGTGTCAACTTAGGAATCACCCAACAGTCTAGTCGGACTAAATAATACAGGGTGTTACTTAATGGTATGTCAAAAAACATTTGGTCGATTTTAAGTAAAGTTCTATAAAGTGGGCCCTAAAATGCTTAGTTATTAAGATACAGGGTGTTTAAGTTTTAATGTTTCGTTTTTCTTAATTATTCTTTAACCAATGACTGCGGGTACAAAATTTGGGATCTGGGGGTTTTCTGAGGCGAGAAATTTAAATTCGTCTACGCTTGATGTTGCTAGTAGAGGGCGCCAGCTACGGCCTACTCACTTGTTTTAATGTGTAACTTTTAAACTTGAAATTGACCGTTTAAAAGAATATTATTATTCCATCAATAAATATCTGAAAGGGTTCCCAGATAAACACTTTAAAGGATCCCCATTTTTATGGAATGAATTGGCCAATAAACTTGCATATGATCTTAACACGATGACAGGTGTTTCAGCAAAGGAAAACCTCCAACCCTAAAATCACCCTCAAAGGTCCCCACCCCAGTGACTTTGAGGGATTTTAAGGGTTAGTCAGGTATGCTCATTTTGATCGACTGCAGGATAAATTTATAATTGTGAATCTTATTGTTTATCGAAAGCACTCTAGAACAAATAAAGTGATCAGATGATTTGTAGAAGTTTTTAAAAAAGGTCAATATTTAAGTTTATTCGACATCTAAAACAAGTGAGGAAGGCTGTAGCTGGCGCCCTAGTAAAATCAAAAGCGTGGACGAATTTAAATTTCTCGCCTCAAAAACCCCAGATCCCAAATTTTGTACCGCTAGGTCATTGGAAAGAATAATTAAGAAAAACGAAAGCAAAATTAAAACTTTAACACCCTGTATCTTAATAACTAAGCATTTTGGGCCCACGTTTATATGAACTTTTCACTTAAAATCGAAATGCCTCTCAAATTATGACATACCATTAAGTAACACCCTGTATATTTTGTCAGTTATTATTATAACCCATAGGAATATTGTAACTTGGCAGTAATTCATTCATACATACAGCTTGTCCCTCCAAAAAGTCATTTTTAGATACCGGGTGAACCAAAATTATATGGCGGTTTTATTTATATTTTTTTCCAGTCATAAAACCGCTGTTGTAAGAAGATTTTTTTTTCACCGATCTACACTATAAACATACTGGGTTATGTAAACAGATATTTCGAAAAGTGACTTAGTATTACATAAAATGTCGCAATTTAATACAAACATGAATAATAATCAATGTATAATATCTTACAGTAAAAATACAGATTACGGGTTTTAAGGTAATCCTTAATCATTTCAAAATAAAAATAAATATTATGGTAAACTTCAAACAGTAACAAGTTAGATACTAATATAATGGAGAGGGACATATTTTTATTAGTAACTCATGACAACAATGATGAATTAATTGGTATTATTCATTTAAATCAAATTAAGGCCATTGTTTAGCCTTATTAAAAACTTAATACTAAAATGTTTTTAAGAGTAAACTATACTATTTATAAGAAACAGAGATGAAAAGATCATACTAGTCAAGAACTTGTGGCTCTTCAACTGCTCTGTGTGTAGCAAGTAAAACAGTTGTTGGATATTTAACAACCTGTTGATATCTAGCATATCCCAGATACCATATTATACTGGCAACTTGGGCACATACGCCAAGCGTTCTGGCACCCGGGTACCCGAAATAGGATCACCATTTTTTTGGAATGGAATGTCAGATTTTGACAGGTTGCCTACTAAAATCATTGAATCACATTGACAATGACGTTTTGTTAAACATTCTGAACCGTTGTTAACTTTTAAGTCCATTGCTAAATTTAACAACGCGATCATCACTCGGCCGTAAGTATACTATACTCACATGAGCTCATTTCTGTAACAAATGTGTTTGCAAACGAAATACTTGCAATAGTCAGTAATGTCTTAAAAAACAACAAATTTAACAAGAAAGTAAAACAGCCTGAATGTGATATTATTACTAAATCTATTTTGTGTAAACAGGTAACTTTTAATTCTAATCCACTTATTGACACATATCGATAAATGTGACTAAATCGATATCAAAAAACATTTTTTTCACTAACTACCAGGTTTTTTACCAAAGAAAAGTATGATTTGTTTGTCTGATCTTGACATTTAAAAAATTGAATACAAGTATGTTATTATTTTAACTATTTAAACCTAAAGAACATGCATTATATATATATATATATATATATATATATATATATATATATATATATATATATATATATATATATATATATATATATATATATATATATATATATATATATATAATATTATATATATATATATATATATATATATAATATATATTATATATATATTAATATTATATTATATATAATATTGATCCATACAAGAAATTTATTATTTTTGTTTAACTATGGCCAAACTTCCCATCTATTTATTTTAAATATACTATATATATATATCTAAAAATATAAATATACAGAAGTATACAGTATGTATATATATAACTATATATATTATAATACCTTAATTAATCATTATTACACATATGATAAATTATATATCATATTATATACATTTATATATATACAGTTATATTAAAAGTATTTGATTTATTATATTAAAATTAATATATTTATATTATATTACACTGTCAAGCATCTTAAAAATTTTTACCGACAGTCGAACAAAATCATTATGATGTAGAAAAGTTCTGCTTATTTAAAACTAAAAATCCCTACAAAAAGTTTAAAAATACAGCAGTATACAGAGTAGCGACAAAATATTATCCAAGACTAAAGTACACTTATTTTGCAATATTCAAAGAAAAGTTATTTAAAGGAATTATTTAGAATTAATTTATATCTAATTACGAAATACAGCCACCTACGAAAATATATATTCTGTATTTCAGTAAATCAGAACGGAATAAAGTGCTTAATATAAACAAATTAATGTATACTTATAACAAAAGAATTATATAATTCAAATTTTAATATAGCCACCTTCTTTTTCCATGCATTTTCTGTTAACGGAAATTTTGAACAATTTCTAAAACAGCTTGAGGATTTTCACACTGGGTTATTATCCTTTCTAAGCTATCGATATTTTGAAATGGTCGGTGAGAATACACTTTTTCCTTTAAATATCCCCAAAGGAAGTAATCCAGTGGGTTCAGGTCGGGTGACCTCGCCGCCCAATGAATTTCTGAAAATCTTCCTATCCAACGCCCCTGGAACATTTCCTGAAGAAACTCGTTAACAGCTCGAGAACTATGGCATGGCGCACCATCATGCTGATACCACAAAGTATTTCTAATGTCACGTGGAAGGCCATTAATAAAGTCAGACAACTGATTTCCCAAAAATGAAGGTAAACATCCGACGTTATATTACCCCGGAAGAAAAATGGGCCTATCAGTTGATTATCTAAAATTCCGCACCACACATTTGTCTTAAAAGAAAACTAATCCCGACACTGGATAACAAACCGCGGGTTAGCTGTACTCCACCATCGATAGTTCTGGGAGCTAACAACTCCATTTGACGTAAAACAAGCTTCGTCAGAAAAAATATTTTTCTATAAAGATACGGGTCGTCTTCATGCATACCTTGATACCAAGCTGAAAATCAAATCGAAAATCAAAGTCTCCAGGATGCAATGTGTGGACAAAGATGGGTTTATAGGGATGAAAATGATTTGCTTTAAGAACTCTTCCAGCAGTAGATTTACAGACTGAGCGTCTTTCATTTCCAGGAAGAACTTTTCCATATTTCTCAAGGAAATCTTGGGATTTTCAACAACGGCTTGATAATTTGCAAGTCAAAATCTTCATCATCTTCGACCTGAACTTGATTTTTTTATTGAATCTGTTTTCTACACTTCCACTACCTTTAAATTTTGCCATTATGTGTCCAAAGTTTGATGAGATACAGATATTTCAGGATGCCTTTCATTGAAAATCTCAGCGGCTTCTCTAAAGGTTTTGTAGTTGTCACCCACAATTAAAACAATTTCAATCTTCTGTTCCGTGGTTAGTTTTGGAGGCATAATAAATCAAAATGATAAATGGATAAACTGAATTTATAACTGTACTTCTGACTAGAAATAATGTCAGTGTTTATGTCGGTTATTATTGGCATAGTTACCTTCAGGTCCGATAATTACCTTTGTTAATTTTTGACAAAATTTTTTAATGTAAAATAAAAATACCCTTTTTTCGTAGGTGGCTGTGATTTCGTAATTAGATATAAAAATTAATTCTAAATAATTCCTTTAAATAACTTTTCTTTGAATATTGCAAAATAAGGGACTTTAGTCTTGGATAAATTTTACGTTTTTGTGGTTACCCTGTATACTGCTGGTATTTTTAAACTTTTGCGTAGGGATTTTTAGTTTTTAAATAAGCAGAACTTTTCTACATCAAAATGATTTTGTTTCGACTGTCAGTAAAAATTTTCCCATATGGCAAGAACTGCGTGGGACACGCTGTATATATATATATATATATATATATATATATATATATATATATATATATATATATATATATATATATATATATATATATATATATATATATATATATATATATATATATATATATATATATATATATATATATATTTGATTATTTGCTTTCTGAACCATTAACATATATTCTTCAATTTAATTTCTTGGGAGTTTTGCTTCACATTTATTTTGAAATTAAAAGGTTATTTTTAATTTTTCATATTGTGTAATTACAAACGTTTCGGCAAAAGCCTTCATCAGTGTTTATACATCTAAAATTAATATGGCAGTTTACTTATAATTATTACGTTTTTCTTTTGTGTATTACATAAAATGACTTTACAATTTTACAATAATTAATTATGTTTTTGGCTTACCCTAGAAGGAAATCTGTCCATTAATAATAAAAACTTCAAAACACTTATATACACATACATCTACAAACATTTTAAAATCTTCAGGCCATGCACATTTTATGTAATACACAAAAGAAAAACGTAATAATTATAAGTAAACTGCCATATTGAGTTTAGAAGTATAAACACTGATGAAGGCTTTTGCCGAAACGTTTGTAATTAAACAAAATGAAAAATTAAAAATAACCTTTTAATTTCAAAATAAATGTGAACCAAAACAAAAATGAAAAATTAAAAATAACCTTTAATTTCAAAATAAATGTGAACCAAAACTCCAAGAAATTAAATTATTATATATATATATATATATATATATATATATATATATATATATATATATATATATATATATATATATATATATATATATATATATATATATATATATATATATATATATATATATATATATATATATATATATATATATATATATATATATATATATATATATATATATATTAAACAGCACAAATGCAATAAATGACAAGACCGACATAAATAATTTAAGTAAAATTTATTATAACGTAATAAATTAAATAACGAGAATGGTTGACAATTATACTAAATATAAAATCAGGTTTGGGAAAAAATATAATTATATTATTTATAATCAACATAAATAAAAACCACAAACACCGAAAAAAAAACATACCAACATCTCAATTCCTGAGCCAATTCTTAATAGTAATATTTTAACCGTATAACTATGAATGTACAGATTGTGTGTTGTTTTTCTGAAAAAACTATTTGAAAAGTTTAGTACTTACACATTATATCTATTAGTAATTTAAACTTTGGTTCTAAGGTAATGCATCAAAAACTATTCTTTTAAAACAAAGGATGTTAACAAAACTGTATTGGGTAAAATTATGATACACTATTTATGATTCACTATTGTTTACGATATGTATTAGAGAGCTATTTTGTATAACGCTATTCTTGCTAAATATTTAATTTTTGGTAAAAGTCCCGACCTACGAGTAGCCCCTGGTAAATAGCAAATTTGCATTTAAGGAGGGACATTATAATAGGTGTAGAAGATGATTTTTTTTTAATTACATAAATATTTGTGGAACTATTTAAAAATATTCTCTTAAAATATCTAAAAGAACTTCTATGCCGTTTAGAAGTTATAGGCTTTTGAGTGTCCCTCCGTCAAAAGGTCGGATCGCGTGGTATCGAACACGGAGCTGCCGAGCACGGAGCTGTCAAACACGGAGCTGCCGAGCACGGAGCTGCCGAGCACGGAGCTGCCGAGCACGGAGCTGCCGAGCACGGAGTTGCCGAGCACGGAGCTGCCGAGCAGGTATAATAGTCAGCATGTTAGCAGATGTTCTTTTTTTTCTCTAATAGTAGAGGAGCCGACGAAAGATGGTTCTTCACCCATCTGTTAACGGGATGAAACCAATTTTTTTGTTAATCTTACACGTAAACAAATGCATTTTGACTATATTGCCTATCAAAAAATGTTAAGAATATTTTTAATTAAATTAACTTTAATTACATTTTTTTGTTCTTTGACCACGTGATAACTAAATAACTTTTGTATAGATCGAAATTTTAAACCGTACAAAACATGCCTAGCTGGTCTTGCCCACCCATTTTTAGTCGAGACTATCTGGCAAGCAGGTGCAAACAGGTAAGTTTTTATAAGTGACTATTTGAGAATAAAGATAATTAAATATAAAACGCGTTGATATACTCTTGCCAGCGAAAAAATGTTCAAGTGACCTATTGTCAAGCTTTGAAGTTTATAATGTCACTAAAAATTAAATTTAATGGATAGAAACGATAAAAGTGTGAATAATTTAGCACCTCCATATTAAATAATATTTAGTTATTCATAAAATAATTATAATGCGTTCACGTAAATATATCAAATTGTAAATTAAAAAAAGTTTATTAGTTGTCACTTCGAAATGTTACTAGACTATAGACAAGCCCTGTTTTTCACTGTTCTATATAAAACGATCTGCGCACTCTCTCTGATTTGACGAATACGCCGGGCGCAGCGACCATACTTTGTCTTCCTCTACCACACTTGTCGGGTGATTCGCTCTCCGCGCGCGCAACTGCGATATAAACTTCAAAGCTTGACAATAGGTCACTTGAACCATTTTTTCACTAGCAAGAGTATATCAACGCGTTTTATATTTATACATAAAGCCCAAAATTTCTGTCAGTGACACTAGTAAATGATTTTTAAGCCACGCCACGTTGTCATAATTCGCGAGAATAAGTTACCAGCCAGCGATCGCATTTAAAATAGCACGCCAATATTATTTTATTGAAATCATTGTTATCGAGAAGACAATAAATGTGGCAACACACATCCCTTAGTTTACAACTTGAGCAGACTCGAAAATAAGCTTATCGACAGGGTTTTCGTGCTGTTCAATGATTTTATTTAGTTATTATTGATTATAGACAGATTTTTTAAGTTTAAATTTTAATTGCTATACAGGGTATTTTCTAAATATTGTAAATTTCTAGTTTTCGTAGTATATAGATTTTGTTTTGTGCCAATTTTATTATAGTTTAACTTATTTAGTGTATATAATTGTATATAAAGATTTGGTGTTGTTATGTGTTTTTAATTCAGTAAATTGTGAATATTAACCAACCCTCAACTAGTAATTCGCCTAAAAAAATCAGTTAACGTTAAAAGGACGAATAATGGTCAAAAATGTTTACCATGGGATTCGGGAACGAACTAACCACTTTGGATGCTCAGGAGATATGTGCAACTTTAACAAAAGTTTTTTCGCGAACGGTATTTAGAGTTATAAAAGGCAAATAAACAATATTAGTTATTATTTAAATAACTGGAAAATGCGATTTCTTCGCTATTTTTTGCGCACTTCCTACTTTTCGATTGTTAAACATGAATCAGAAGTTGGTTTTTTGGCCCCCTTTTATAGTATTTCAAAAGAATAATAATTAAATTTTTTAATTACATTTTTCGACATATTTCTTTAAATTCTGTTATTTGCACGAAAACATATTTAAAAAAGTCATACTATAATTATATTTTAAAAAAAATCACTCAAAAGTACGAAAAAACCTTAATTTTCAATAAAAAGTAGGTAAAACGTTTAAGTCCGAATTCAACTCGAAATTCTAAAAATGTTGACCTGTTGCCAAGTTGTAATAGTTTTGTTTATGACATTGTTATAAGGTATGCGTAATCTTGCTTCGCTCGGCCCGTTATGTTTGATCAAAAATATCCACCAAATATGGAACTCGAAAGACCCGAAATAGTTATTGGATTCTACAAGCTGATAATTTCAGGGCTTTCGTGTTCCTTATATAGTGCATATTTGTGATGAAGCAATGCGTGCAAATATCGTATTTAATATTGAATTTGCAAGATCGGTGGTGAATTGCAAGTCGGTGTAACTTGGACTGTCTATCTTTCTGTTTTAGGTCTTTTTTAATTAATGTCAAGACTGAAATTTTATTATTTTTTTCATGTAGCAAAATAACATTGGAGGTAAAATGAAAGTAAAAAATGAAATATTTTTTTGGAAAAACTATGAGAAATCGCCAAAAAAACTCAAATTTGTGTTCTATGAGCTCAAAATAGGAGGTGTGAAAAATTTAGCAAAAAATTTACAATTTTCATTAATTCGAATAATAACCAAAATAATATAGACTTGTTACTAATTTAAAAAGTTGATGAAAATGTGAAAAAATAACTTTTGCTTGTAAAAAATATTTTCATCATTTGACGAAATTTTATCATTTATTTTCTGAAATGCACACACCACTGGAATTGATTCCCCTGACGCCGCACAACCCGGAGCACTCTAAAGGCGAGCGATGCGTCATTGACAGAAATTTTGGACTTGAGGTATAGTTATCTTTATTCTCAAATTATAATAGTCACTTATTAAAACTTACTGGTTTGCACCTCCATGCCAGATAGTCTTGACTAAAAATGGGTGGGCAAGACCAGCTAGGCATGTTTTGTACGGTTTAAAATTTCGATCTATACAAAATTAATTTAGTTATCACATAGTCAAAAATAAAAAAAAGTTGATTAAAGTTAATTTAATTAAAAATAGTCTTGACCATAGGCAATATAGTCAAAATGCATTTGTTTATGTGTAAGATTAACAAAAAAAATGGGTCTCATCCGGTTAACAGATGGGTGAACAACGATCTCACTTCGGCTCTTAGACTATAAACAATAGACTTGGATACAAATTTTAAGAAGTATTAACTCATTAATTAATTAGTTGTTTGGATTGATTGATCACGCCCTTATGTTTTTTCACTTATCTTTAAACGCGTTCTTGTCGAAACTACTTTTTTCGAAGATGCGTAACCTCCAGCTCATACAGTTTTTAATTAATCGTTATCAATCTTAGCTCGTACACCTCATTTTTTGCGTGTCCCATAGGTAAAAATCAGAGGGTGTGATGTCCGGTGATCTAGCTGACCAAGCAATTGGCCCATTATTAGAGATTTTGTTATCATTAACGGTATTTCTAAGGACCTCCATCACCTCCCTGGTACTGTGCGCTGGACATCCGTCTTGCTGGAACCACAAATTATTTATTTCATTTGGCGAAACTGTATTTCTAATGGCCGGTAAAATCTGTTCTTGCAGGAGTAGCAAATACCTATCTCCATTCAGAGTTTCTTCAAAAATAAATGGTTCAATTAAACGGTTGTCTAAAACGGAAAAATAAATGTTTTATCTAATTGTGAGACGTAAATTAAAGGTGCATTTTAAATTACCTATGATGCCACACCAGACATTAAAGCCAAACCTTGTTTGTAGCCTTGTTTCTTCTAAATTATGTGGATTTTCTGTATTCCAGCAGTGATAATTGTGCCTATTAAAAATTCCACAATTTGTAAACCGGGTTTCGTCTGTCCAGAGAACCTTGGATTGGAAATTGGGTATCTGTTGACATTTAGTAATAAACCAGTGACTAAAGGTGATTCGTCTATTGAAATCATTCCCCTGAAGACCCTGGACAATACGTGGTTTGTATGGATGAAAACGGTCTTTTTTTAAAGACCGATGCATAAATGACTTAGGAATTGTTGTCTGTTCTTCCACTTTTCTAACCGATGTTGTGGGATCATCTCTAACGTTTTCCATTATAATCGCTTCTCTTGCTTTATTATTTTTTGTATAAGTTTTGGGATTCGGTTTCACAAAAGATCCATAGGCTAACAAGTTCGTAACTAAGAATCTAAAATGTCTTTGGTTAGGTTGTTGCAAGTGCTGCAGCTTCTGTATTTCTGTGAGCATATCCACCTTTACATCATTGGAATAATTGACTATATCAAAACTTAAATTTTTGTTTAAGGCGTTTCTAAACGACACGCTAATTTTGACATTTACATTATTTAAATTTTAAGATGAGTATCATTTGTTTTTTATAAAACGGTGCGGCCAATATGCAGTCTAGTCTAAGCCTACTATCAAATAAACAAAAATTATCGTTTTTAGAGCTTAAGCAATCTGAAAACCTAGACTTGTGATACATCAATAAAAAGCTTTTGAAGAACTCTTTTCAAAAATGTAAAAATCCAATATGGCGTCCGTATGAAAATCTAAAGTTTGGGTAAATATCTCAAAAACAAATAAAGTTAGAAAAATATTTTTACTTAAATTAAATTCTTCTTAAAAAAGTGTTCTAATAATGTAGTAATCTTAAAACCGTAAATTTGGTAGTTTTGGTTTTTTTTTTAATTACCTCAAAAACCATAAAAGATAAATAAAATCTGAAAGCAGATTTAATTTTGTAATTAAAATGTCTAAAATTTTCCTAATTTAACAAACACTGTAGCTCTAATGTTTCCCGAGTTACCAATACATGTAGGCCCAATTTAGGACACACTGTATAAAAACGCTCTATCCTACAAAATATCTTTAGTTTTACTGTTTTTTTATTGCAGAAGAAAGAACAAAAATAGGGCAAAAAATCGTATTAAATTTTCACATTCCTGAAACACATACTAATTTTCAGTTTTTTTTGGGAGGTGAGTGAGGTATACACATTAAAAAGTTTTTTTTTGAAAAATTGATTTTAAATAAAAATTGACCTTCAAAAATTATGCAAATTGCCTAACCGGATATCTACTCACAGTGTGCAACAGCAGATATCTTCGTTATTTATTAAGGAAAATATTTCAAAATTTTAGGACACATTGTTAAATATAGTATATAATCACGCTAAAGTTTAAATAAAATATACTTGTTCCTCATATGTTAAAAAAGTATTGAAAATCACTAAAAATACGCCGCTCTACTCCTATTTCTCCCCTTTAAACTTTTAATTCTATTATAACGTAATAATTGTTAGATTGTTAATAATCTTTTTATGGAAACAATTATTTCCTACTTGTTATTAAAAATAATCCAATTTGCCTTTTATTTACACTTAACGTTAAAGTTATTATTAAAATATTAGCTCTCTTTTACACAAATTGATATAAACCTTAATTTATTTATTTTAAATATCAACAAAACTGTTATTTCTACAAAAATGATTAAGCTGAAAATCTATAAAGGAATTACACAGGATGTTTCGTTATCTAAATAATTAAAACTAAATATAACTTTTATCAATACAAATATATAGAGTTGCTTCAATTGCAGGTTTCCGTTTTATTTATATTAGGCAAAACTGCATAAAAGACACTGTTAGAAGCCCTGTCACAAATTAAATAAGAATTATGTACTCTTATTCTTCTTGTCGGTGAGAAATGATATATACCACGCCGACCAATCGGCACGATAAGCGGAGTATATACTCCTTCCGGCCCACAAATTAAAACGAAGAGCGATAGAAAAAAGTTTTACTTTTATTCTAGGAAGTATGTACCCCGCTCGGCTTGCTGATTGGGCGGCGTGGTATACAGGGTGTTTTCTAATTGAATATCAATATTTAAAGGATTAATTTTTGAGTCTATTTTAAAAAGAAAACTTTAAATAAACCTATATCTTAAACGTCTTAACTTTTGAAATACAGGGTGGTATATATACAGAGTGTCCCAAAAGGTATGGTCCAAAGTTTTGGATCATGTAGACTGGATCAAAATAAGGTAACAACTTCATATAACTTTCTGCTCTATGCCCCTTCTTTACCAAGCTATTAGCTCGTAAAGGTAACAATTGAAAATCGATTTTTTATTAATAACTTTTGAACGACTGGTACGATCTGGAATTTTTTTTGTTGATTAATTCTAGCTAATAACTGTCTTGCATTAACTGCTTTAAATATGCCCCAAACCCATTAAAGATACCAGGTCCGGACTACTAAATTTGTAAAAAACTTCAAAACTTTTGCAATGTTGCCATATTTAACATTTTAACCTTATTGGTAGATTCCCCTGAGTTTTCTATGGAAGAAAGGTATACTTTATCTTTATTGATAGGACTAGCGGTATTCGCGTAAAATGCATTTAAAATCATTAAGGTATACGCGAGGGCTCTCGATAAGATATACCCTGGGGCTCTCAATAAGGTGTACTTAAGGACTCCCTATGAATCTTATCCCAAAATCTACTACCAGAAGTCAATTTTCAGCTGAAAATTATAAATTAAAAGTAAAAAAAGAATATTTATTAAAAATAATTATGTTTCATTGCGCTGCAATAAGGAATAATCCTAACATGTTGTTTCAGGTTCAAAAAGCATGTCTTAGTAAATTAAGAAAATGTGTAGCTGTACACTGTTTCAGCTGTTTGAACACATACCTTAGTTAAATTTACGCGTAGCAGTTTGTTTTTTGTTATTCTACTAATAATCATAAAGTTTCTATTTTGCTGTGTTTTATTTTTTTTTTGTTAAAATAAATTAAGTTTTTTTTACTTTTAATTTATAATTTTCAGCTGAAAATTGACTTCCAAATAGTTTTTTGAATAAATTCATAGGGAAGTCCTTAAGTACACCTTTGAGGGCCCCAAGGTTATATTATCTTATCGAGAGCCCTCGAGTAAAACTTAATGATTTTAAATACATTTTACGCAAAAACCGCTAGTCCTATCAATAAAGAAAAAAATATACCTTTTTCCATAGAAAACCCCGGGGGAATCTACCAGTAAGGTAAAATGTTAAATATGGCAATACTGCAAAAATTTAACTTTAAGTTTTTACAAATTTGATAGTCCGACCTGGTATCTTTAATGTTTCTTCATGTTTATAGAAATTAATGCAAGAAAATTATTAACTAGAATTAATCAAAAAAACAGATCGTAAAACCCCGTCAAAAGTTATTAATAAAAAATCGATTTTCTATTGTTACCTTTAAAAAGCTAATAGCTCGGTAGAGAAAAGACATAGAGCAAAGTTATATAAATTTTTTTACCTTTTTTTGGGTCCCAACAAAGCCCCAAAACCCTTTGGACCATACCTTTGGGACACCCTGTATGTATATTATATATATATATATATATATATATATATATATATATATATATATATATATATATATATATATATATATATATATATATATATATATATATATATATATATATATATATATATATATAAAATATATATATATATATATATATATATATATATATATATATATATATATATATATATAATATTATAATGGTAGAAGTTTTTGAGCCTTTTATATAATTAATAAAGAAAATATTTTAATTTAATTAAACAAAAAAATGATTACGTAGTAAGAGGTATGTTTTTGCTAATCGCATTAAAATTGGGGTTTCCAAAAGATGGAAACCCCGGGTGTGGGGGCGTTTCCCGGGGATGGTCCCCGGAAGACACCTGAAAGGCTCCCAAGTTTTAAAACTATTCTACATAAAAGTAAGAAAAAGATTTAAATGACCCCGGCGCCACCTCAGACTAATTAATCAAAAGTAAAGCATATTGATACAAAAGAGTTAAAGATAAACAATTTAAAAATTTAAAGTGCCACCCGGAACATGGCCATAATATTAAAATAAAACAGACACCTTTTGACAAAGGGAAAGGCCACTCATTGGGGCAGGGGTGGAATGAGAGTTTTGCCTTCTTTGGGGCGCCTAACGAAATCTTTAAATAAGTGGGAAAATTAGAAAAAGTATTTTCGCCCTACCAAAATATAATATTATAATGGTTGAAGTTTTGACCTTGTTATATTGTCTTGGCTTTTGGGGATGTGACCATCCCCAACAAAAAGGGGGAAACATTAGCCGACTTAGCCTCACACCCGAGGTTTCCATCTTTTTGGAAACCCCGTAATTTTAATGCGTTAAAAGGTACCTCTTTCGTTCATTTTTTTGTTTAATTGAGGCCGCCCAAGAAATATTTTCTTTATTGAATTATATAACAAGGCTCAAAAACTTCTACCTTATAATATTATATTTGCAGTAGGGCGAAAAAAAACTGTTTTTCTTTAAATTCTTCTCACTTATTTCAGATTTCGCTAGGCGCCGCCCATTTGGTATGGCAAAACTACTCATTCAATTTCACAAACCCCCTGAACTAATGGTGGCCATTTCTCCTTTGTCAAAGGTGTCTGTTTTGGATTTTTGAATATTATGGCCATGTCTACCTAGATGGCACTGTATAACATTTTTAAATTGTTTATCATTTAACATCATTTTGTATCAATATGCTTTACTGGTTGCATTGGAGTTAGTCTGGTAGATGGCGCCAGAGTCATTTAAATCTTTTCACTTTTTTTGTAGAATAGTTTTAAAGACTTGGTGAGCCTTTCTCAGTCGTGTCTTGGCTTACAGCGGATGTGACCATCCCCAACAAGGGTGAAACATGTAGCCAATTGTTTTACACCCGAGGTTTCCATCTTTTTGAAACCCCTAATTTTAATGATTAGCAAAAGCATACCTCTTACCTAGGGAATCATTTTTTTGTTTAATTAGAGCCATATCCCAAGAAACTATTTTCTTTATTAAATTATATATATATATATATATATATATATATATATATATATATATATATATATATATATATATATATATATATATATATATATATATATATATATATATATATATATATAAACAAATAAGGGAGGGAAGTCTTGTCCGACCAGTTAAACAAAAAACTAAAATTTCTTGGGTATCGGTCCGGAAGAGGGCTAATTTTAAAATGAAACACTTTTAGTTTAAAAGCTTTCGAAAATTTTATTTTCTTCTTCAGGTCTACAATATGGAAAACAAAAAAAAAAAACACGCAATCAAAAAAAAGGCAAATCTTTCTCAATTTTGGGTATACTTTCAACTAAATGCATTATTTAGAAGTTGGTAACATCAACAACAGCTGAGTTTTACAATGTATGGTAACAGGATATCATTTAGTTTTTGAAAAATTCATAGTAATGTTTCTTAATAATTAAGCTGATACATTTTTAAAATATTATAATTGTTGTTAAATGCAAGACTAGTACAGAATGGATGGATTTCTATACCACTTTATTCGTTTCAGGGTTTTTTCTCGTTTTTGTTTTTTTTTATTATTTTAATATGTATTTATTTAGTTGTTATTTTTTGGAATGCGAGTATAAGGTCCGGGCATATCTAGGTTAAAGAAGATATTGTTAACTTAACTGGAAGATAGATTTTCTTATGACTGAATTGTACGTAATGGCAAAGTTGAAAAATTAGTATAAAAAATTAAACAGTAAATAGTAATGTCTTAAGATCACGGAGCTCTCATCTCCACATAAGAGCATGTTGTATGTGCGTATGTCTGTGTGAGTTTGTAGGTATACCTTATCTGTCACCAGGGTAAGTGTTTGTATGTGTGTGTGTGTGTGGTTGTTTACGTGGACCGAGAAAACACAAATTATAGATTTATGATGATGTTTTGTCTATTCCAGATCTTATGTTTTAATATTTACTTACAGCCCTTTGCCCAAAACATTACCATACACTTATCCTAGAGTTATATTTATGTCAAGTGTAGCAAAAAAGTGTTAACACTAGAGGAAAAAAAAAGAAAAAACCAAAAGTGGAAGGACCACCTTACATTCTTAACTGAAGTTCAACTGAACATAAAGAGTGGTTACTTAAAAAAGGAATGTTATATACAGGGTGTCATTGAAATGGTGTAAAAAAATTCGGGGGTGATAGTACTCCTAAAAGTAGTAAAAAAAGTTCCTATAAGTATAGGGCGGAAAATCTATTAAGGAGTTAGGGGCACTGAAAGGGTGAATTTAAAAAACGGTTTTTTTGAAATTATAGGCTTAGAAAACAGAGATAAGATTTCGAAAAAATCCTCTGCCATAAATTTTGACTCTAAATCAAATGGTGATACTGAAAAATTATTTGGAAAATCGGAGTTTTTGCAAGGTAGGGGGTTGTTTCGTGAATAACTTTTTTCAGGATATTTTTTTCGCAACGTGGGTTCATTTTTTGAAACACAACTTTTTCCTATCAAAAAAGGATTCTGTTGCACATCGCCCAGAGCGATGATTTTCGAGAAAACTGAAGGCAAAAAGTTTGCTCTGATGGGTTGCTAACTGGTTAATCAACATAAACTTATGAATGTTATGGCGTTTCAAAAAGTAACCAAATAATTAATTGAAAATTAAAATTCATTATTTTAAAACATCTTATTGTTTTACGAAATAAACTGAATACCAAAATTCCTTATTAAAATAATGCATACCTTAATTAATTCATAGTAAATGTTCAAAGTGACCACCATTCATTTCAATGCAGACATCTGCTCTTCTTCTCCACGATCTGCGTACCCTGTGGAATATCAGGTGTTGTACGAATTTGATTGGAACAGTCAATAATGCGTTGCCGTAGTTGCTCTTCAGTATTAATCGGCACTGAGGTAAACCAGAGTTTTCAGTGGCCCCAGAAGTAGAAATCTAGTGGATTAAGATCTGGTGATCTTGCTGGCCAAGCTTGTGGACCACCACGTCCTATCCAACGCCTCTCAAAAACTTGGTTCAAATGATTCCTCACCGCTAGCGGAAAATGAGCTGGTGCACCATCATGCATAAAATACATGATCTGCCTCTGTGCTATGGGAACTTCGTCCAAAAGTGCTGGTAGATCATGTATTAGAAAATTAAGGTAACTTTAACCATTTAGCCTAAAATGTTTATTAGTATAAGAAATAAGTGACTTTTCGAAAGGTGTAAAATTAACCTACCTCAGGGGTAGAAAAAATGGTCCAATAAGTCTATCGCCAAGAATTCCCGCCCAAACGTTAACTGAGAATCGAATTTGGATCGACTTTCCACAACAGCATGAAGATTTTTTATCAGACCAGTGAGTGTATTATGGTAATTGAAAATTCCATTTTTGTAAACCCAGCTTCATCCGTGCATAAAACATTTGCCAAAAAAGGGTTCTTGTGCGAGTTTTCTTAATAACCAACGACAGAAGATGACTCGAGCGGGATAGTCTGCCGGAGCAAGAGCTTGTACCCTTTGGATGCGAAAATGGATACAGGAGTTGAGAATGAAGAGTCATCCACAAGAATGCGACTACGTTTTCCCCACTGCAATTCTCCTTACCGAATCCCCGGATCTTCCTTACATGTGCTAAAATGCGCTCCTCAACATCAGGTGTACGTACCGTCAAATTACGCCACGGTCTTGGTTTCTAGGTTCAAATGAACCTGTATCTCTTAGGCGCTGATGAATTCTCGCAAATATCCGGTGAGAAGGTGCCCTGCGATTTGGATATTTTTGACATACAAGCGTTTAGCTAAAAGACCGTTTCATTCGCTCTTCCATAAATAAAATGCATATCTGCCAATTCACTCACAGTGTATTCCATAATTTGTCAAATTTTACGTTTACCACACTTCAACAACAATAAACTGACAAAAATACTTTGAACCAGAACATGTTTTTTGCGTACATGCAAAATAAATAAAGTGATAGACCGCATACATTCAATGAATCAAATAAATATGCATTAAATAAGGAATTTTAGTATTTGGTTTATTTCGTTTTTAAAGCAATAAGAAGCAACCCATCAGAGCAAACTCTTTGCCTTCAATTTTCTCGAAAACCATCGCTCTGGGCGATGTGCAACAAGAGTACCTTTTTGGTAGAAAAGTATGTAATTTTCAAAAAATGAACCCACGTTGCGAAAAATATCCTGAAAAAAGTTATTCACGAAACAACCCCTACCCTTGCAAAAACTACCCTTTCCGATTTTCCAAATAATTTTCAGTATCACCATTTGATTTAGAGTCAAAATTTATCAGAAGATTTTTTTCGAAATCTTATCTCGTTTTTAAGCCTATAATTTCAAAAAAACCGTTTTTTAAATTCACCCTTTCAGTGCCCTAACCCCTTAATATGCATTTTCCGCCCTATACTTATAGGAACTTTTTTTACTATTTTTAGGAGTACTATCACCCCCCCAATTTTTTTACACCATTTCAATGACACCCTGTATAAATATGTTATATATAAATTTCAATATGTTAGTTACGCGGACTAAAAGTTTTACTTATTATGCGTCCATTAATGTAAATCGCTTTTTTTCCAAAATGGCGAATTTAAAAAAAAAATCTAAGACCAATTTTTGTAAACAATTTGCTATTTGCTATTTTTAATATAAACCTAACCGTTTCGCTAAAAAACCCAAAAAACCCATTTTCGCAAACTTTGGTCTTGTATAAATTTTTTTGCACACATTGGATCAATGGGGACTTTTCACAACTTTATTATAATGGTATCTTTAAAGTTCATGTAAATTTTCAGCTTCTTGGGAATTTATGCAAGGGTATCCCTATTTTTCGGGCTAACTTGACCAGATATGAGTGAAACACAGAAAATACGGTGAAACCTTTCGTGTAATATACACAATGAACACGTTAGGCCGGAATTTGAACGTGCTTTCTACTGTGCGTCTAAAAATTATTAGAAAAAATATATCCTAGGATAAAATTTTACGGTTTATTAGAATTTTTTTTTAAAGAATTTATTGTTTAAACCTGAATATACATTTTTCGAAACGTTTACATATGACATTTTAATTTCTATTTTAAATTTAGTTTTAAATCCAAGTACATATAAATAGAAATAACTAATACTCTTTTATATTATTTAGTATAAAGTAGTACCTAAAAACCTATTCCAATAGTTTAACATCTTCCCTGAAAGTCCTGCCATTTGGCTTTTTTAACCTAATAAATATAATTACCAGCATAAACACTAGAAACAATAACAAAATATTAGAAAATGCGAGGTTAACTACATAGAATTTGTCGCAACTATTTACACTTTCCTCATGTTTATGTCCTACCAAACTTTCCATTACAGGATTATTATCTTTAAAAGTTTCATTATTTTTAATTTCTTCTTCCATTTTGTCTAAACTAGGTAACAATTTTTCTTCCGTGTTATTATGATATTTAACAAACACGGTATTTTGCGTATTGATTGCCTTATTTAAAACATCCAACAACTTTTTTTCAGAATTACCTTTGTATATTAAAGAACTTGTGTTTTTAGAATTGATATTAGTAAGTTCGTATGTTATTTCTGACCTATTTTCCTGCAATGTTGTAATATTTTCCTCTTGTTTCTGTCTTACCAAACTTTCCATTAAAGGATTATTATCTTTAAAAGTTTTATTTTTAATTTCTTCTTCCATTTTGTTTAAAATAGGTAACAATTTTTCTTCCGTGTTATTATGATATTTAACAAACACGGTAGTTTGAGTATTGCTTGCGTTATTTAAAACATTCAACAACTTTTTTTCAAAATTATCTTTGTATATTAAAGAACTTGTGTTTTTAGAATTGATATTAGTAAGTTCGTCTGTTATTTCTGATCTATTTTCCTGCAATGTTGTAATATTTTCCTCTTGTTTCTGTGTTACCAAACTTTTCGTTACAGGATTATTATCTTTAAAATTTTTATTTTTTTCAATTTCTTCTTCTGTTTTGTCTAAAATAGGTAACAATTTTTCTTCCGTGTTATTATGATATTTAAAAAACACGGTATTTTGATTATTGGTTGCGTTTTTTAAAACATCCAACAACTTTTTTTCAGAATTATCTTTGTATATTGTGTTTTTAAAATTGCTTTTAGTAAGTTCGTCTGTTATGTCTGACCTATTTTCTTGCAATGTTGTAATATTTTCCTCTTGTTTCTGTCTTACCAAACTTTCTATTACAGAATTATTATCTTTAAAAGTTTTAACACTTTTAATTTCGACTTCTATTTTACTTAAAATAGTCAACAATTTTTTTTCCGTATTATTATGATATTTAAAAAACACGGTGTTTTGATTATTGCTTATGTTTTTTAAAACATCCAATAATTTTTCTTCAGAATTATTTTTGTAAAATAAAAATGCGGTATTTAAGTTATTGCTAATATTTTTTAAAACATCCAACAACTTTTCTTCATAATTATTATTGTATATTGAAAAACTTGTGTTTTTAGAATCGCTTGTAGTAAGTTCTTTTGTTACTTCTGTTGTGTTATTTGAAAAACCCTTTAAAATATTTTTAAAATCACTAACACAACTTATTCCATATATATTGCTAGAACGATATGTTGTCCCTTCAGTTATACGGATATTTTTTAATTTTGTTATATGTATTATTTTTGTTAGCTCACTACAATTCCACGAATTTTCACTCATAGTCATTTCTTTAAGTTTACCATGGGTATCAAAGAAAAATTGATCCAAATTTTTAAAATAATTTTTTTCAAAGTTTAAATTTTCCAAATTAGGCAGTGTTAAAAATACATAAAAATCTACAATAGCTTCATTATGTGTTATATTAAGGAATTTTAGATTTTTAAGATTGTTAAAAATACCAAATTCGAAGTAAGTAATATGATTATAAGATAGGTCTAGAAATTCTAAGGCTTCAAGTTTTTGAAAGCAATTTGTTGGCAGTTCTTTGAGGTTATTATGGCCTAAACTTAAAGTTCTTAGCTTTGAACCGTAAAGAAAAGCTTTCGAAGATATATTGTTAATAACGTTAAAACTTAAATCAAGCTCAGTAATTAAATCCGACACGGAATTTTCATCTAATACTTTTAAACGGTTGTTCTTAACTATAATTTTACTTATTTGACCACTATTTTGAATAAGGTTGATTGAGTTAAAGCCTAAATAAGTATTATTTGCTACAAACATGTCGAAATGTGTAATATTTGTAATAATATTTTGCGATATATCCAAAATTTCCAAGTTGCTAATAGTTATGTTCTGAAAATTAAATTCAGTTAATTTATTTTGCCTCAAAAATAGCTTTCTTAAATTTGGAAACTTTAAATTACATTCTAACCTATTTAACATGTTTTCTGATAAATCTAAATCTTTAAGTTTTTTTAGGGGTAAAAAAATATCTATTGGTAAAGAGGTTATTCTATTTTTGCTTAAATCAAGCATTTGTAAGTTTACAAGGCCTAAAAACGAACGGGTGCCTAGATTACGAATAGAGTTTTGCGATAAATTAAGTTTTTGTAAGTTTTCCAAAGTACTAAATACGCCATCAGCTATATCAGTTATGTTGTTATCCGTGATGCTCAGGGAAGATAAATCCGTAAATCCAGTAAAAAAACAAGGTATAATTGATGATACATTGACATTTTCTAAGGTTAGTTCTGTAAGTCTAGGCCACTTTTTTCGGTCTGCTATCAATGCATTCAAAAACGAGTTTTTGATGATAAAATGGGTTTTTGTGGTGACTTGATTATTTGACGTATACATTTCCTGTAACGTAGAGTCAACACAAAAGAAAGTGGTGGGTCCACGCCAAACTGTTCTCCATTTGGTTGCACAAGTCCGTTTGCCCCAGCGTTGAGAACAATCAGTATAATCTGTATAAGTTTCAGTGGCTTGTAGACCTTTATCAGTGATTGAACACAAAGGAAAAGCAGTATTGACCAATGCCGCCAATATCAAAAGGTAGTGGTACTTCTTTTTTAATACATAATCTAAAAAAAGAAAAATAGGTATGTAACTTAGGTAATTAAATTGTAACATTTCTTTAAAAGTGTTATGTTATGGTTTCAGTGGCACTTAAATGTTGGATATCCACTGTCTATTTGGTAATTGATACA
>JAHBCN010006309.1:0-49924 GCA_019359885.1 Listronotus oregonensis | reverse complement strand
ATATATATATATATATATATATATATATATATATATAAATCTTTTTTCTTGGGATTTTTAGTTCAACAACAAGCCTTTATCAATGACTTATCTTTTCAAAAAGGTTATTCCATACATAACTGTAACATTATTTATTTTATCCACTTTAAAATTATTTAAAAAAAAAACTTTAAATAACATGGTTAAAAAACAACCATTCTTCTCAACAAAGTCTTGAGTAGAGTTCTTGAGAATTCGTTGAGAAGAATAGTTGTCTTTTAACCATGTAATTTTAAGTTTTTTAATAAAAATAATTTAAAATGTGAAGTGGGTAAAATAAATTATGTTACATTTATACCTGAAATAACATTTTTGGAAAGAAAAATCACTGATAAAGCCTGAAATCAGCTGAAACGTCTAAAATGAAAAAAATTCACCAATGGAAAAAGAAAATTCCAAATTTTTGTTTTTATCCAAATGGCCCAAAATTTTACACATAGCCATAAAATTAAATTCTGAACTACTAATCTTTATAATATTTTTTGATATTTAAAGGGACTTTTGGTCAACCGAACTAAAAAAATTCAAATTTACTGCCAAATAACAAATGAGAATCGGGATCGTTCAATTGTTTCTGAGGTTTAAGTGATGCAGATTTGATCTGCAAAATCGATTTTTTTCTAAACGTCATAATAAAAGCTTTTTCCATATATGTCGCATACTTTCTGGCCTATATATATATATATATATATATATATATATATATATATATATATATATATATATATATATATATATATATATATATATATATATATATATATATATATATATATATATATATATATATATATATATATATATATATATATATATATATATATATATATTTAGAATATTATCTAAAAGCTGTCAGTTGAAGAGGTTTTAAAAAGTTGTACTAGGTACAGAGTTTCGTTTTTTAAAGTTAGTCATAGTCTGGTTTAAAAAACTAACGGCTTATAGACCGAGCGCTCGCGGCAGAAAAAAGATACCGATTTTTTACAGGCTGCCTTTGATACTGGTGATATTTATAGCCACAAGCTATAGATAGATGCACCTATTAAGTTCCGCAACGTGTTAATTTATATATAAACATTAACTTTAATTAGCAAAACAAAAGAAGCTTCTTAAACCAACTTTTTACAGTCTGCCAATTGTTGAAGCATAAGGCAAGATTGCCAAATCCACAACAAAGTTGCAGGCAGACGGTTTTCTCCAGTACAAGAGTAAAGCATACTAATACTAGTTCGCAAAAAAATCGTTTAACTAAAAACACTTTTTTACAGTCTGCCAAGCACAATTTAGATTAATGTGTGCATGAGATTGACGAATTTTCACAAGGCAGACTGTTTCCCGATTTTTAAAAAGTGATACATAAAAGTTATTTAACAAATTTTTTACAGTATTTCAGAACAATTTTTTACAGTGTAAAAGTTATTTAAATATAAACTTAACAGTTCACAATATTAAATAAAACAAATGGCAGCCTAATACGATGAATACATATAACTGCAAAACTATTTTTCATTTGCAAAAAAAAAGTAATGACTTTTAACGATTTTTTACAGTCAGCCATTGTATCCCAACAATGGTTAGTTAGTAAATAAACAAACTATTGAATGGCAGACGATTTATAATGGTACATCTAGCGTTAATTGAAACTTCGAATATTATAAAATCGCGCGGTAGGCAGGTAACGTAAGATTGTACAGGTGCACTACGATGTTCTTTGCATGTATCATGATGCACATATCCCTACCTGACCCCGGTCAATCTTTCATCACCTGACCATGGCGTCCTAACGCCACTTGACCCCGGTCAATCTCGGCTTTTTCTTGTAATTAAAATTTACGCATAATGGTTTTAGAATAAAACACTGAGTTTTTCTGAGTAATTACAATTCACGCACATTACGTAATTAGGATTCTAGAAGTTTATTTCTTAACATTAATTTTTTTCAAAATTAATTTTTAACAAATTATTTTTATATAACATCTAAAAACGAAGTAACTGTTTTGTGTGTAAAATATTCATAAATTTACACACAAAAAGCTTCAAGTTTACCCAATAATTCTGCAAATATTCCCCCACACATTTGATGTAAAAAACGTATAATAATAATAAAAATGTAATTTTTTAAGAAAAAAAATTAATTTTATTAATATTTGTAAACATACCTAAATATCTATTTAAATTTTTTTGAAAAGTTTTTTAAAGATTATTAAATTAAAAAAAGAAAGGTATGGGGTAGAATCGAACCCGGAACCTCCGGGTTGGAAGTCTCGAACTACTTACTTACAAATAGCTTTATTTAGGACTAACTTATTCACAAAACATCTTATAGCTACATTTTACATATATACAAGGTATATACATTATAAAAGGAACATTTCTGAATGCCTTGTTCAGGCTTTAGAAATTGAAACAACGGCCAAAGATCTGGGCGCGGGCAGTTGTTCGCCCTGGGTGGAAGTCTCGAACGCTACCGCTGAGCCACATGGCTATATAAAATAATATATTGTATAATCCGACCTTGATCGCGTCGACTTGGGGCAGGTTTCTGCTGTCTGATTTTCCATGGTAAAAGTACTTGACAGAATTTGTAAAATATTGCAAATAAATCACACAAAAACAATGGATAATATAGGAAAATCTTATTAAAACAGTTTCGAAAGCTAATATATCACAAGTAGGCGCAAGTAGGCAAACAAGCAGGTGACGTCGTTATAAACTCGACCAATCAGAAGCGTTTTATGTTATGTGACAAACGTTTAAAAAATACATTTTTATGTACGGATTTTTAAATAAATAAATTATTATTTTGTGTTACCAAAACTAATTAGTATGCTAATAATTTAATATGAAATATTTATTGTAAACGTTGGTTTTTATTCAATGGGCAGACTGTAAAAAATTGTTATGAAATACTGTGAAAAATTTGTTAATTAACTTTTATGCATCAATTTTTAAATATCGAGAAACAGTCTGCCTTGTGAAAATTCGCCAATCTCATGCACACATTAGTCTAAATTGTGCTTGGCAGACTGTAAAAAAGTGTTTTTAGTTACACGATTTTTTTGCGAACTAGCATTGATATGCTTTAATCTTGTACTCGAGAAAACCGTCTGCTTGCAACTTTTTTGTGGATTTGGCAATCTAGCCTTATGCTTTAACAATTGGCAGACTGTAAAAAGTTGATTTAAGAATCTTCTTTTTTCCTAATTAAAGTTAATGTTTATATATGAAGTAACACGTTGCGGAACTAAATAGGTGCATCTATCTATAGCTTGTGGCTATAAATATCAAACGTATTAAAGGCAGCCTGTAAAAAATCGGTCTCTTTTTTCTGCCGCAAGCGCTCGGTCTATTAGTTGTTTAGCACATTGCCTTTATATTGTCTTTTTCTATAATTATTCATTATTCTTTGTGCTGCCATATTAAAACCTACAAATATAGCGAAAACAAATTATTTTTGGAACAAGAATAATAATGCAAATCGACCGGATGTGAAACTTAAAATTTCTCTTAAGAAATCAGCTTTGTTTTTTTCTAAAGTAATTGTATTGCTGGTAATATTAATAAACTTGGCCAGTTTAAAAATAATCTAAGATGCAAGCATTTTGCATCCAATTACTGTAGTGATAATTTCTAACAGAGAAAACCCCGTCTGCAGTAAGGTCGGCAAAAGATAAAAAGAGAACAGTTTTTATGTTTAAGGAATTTATTGTGATAGCTTTTTGTGTACTATCAATCTCTTGTTCCTCGGTATGTTTGGCGCCTACAAACAGATAAACAAACAAACAAAGACACTGAGAAATAGATTGGAAGATCGAAGGATAGACAAACAGACGAATTGATGTGCAGACCGCAGGTACCATAATTTCCAAAAACAGCGAGAAAATTAAAAGCATTTTAGAAGATAATGCGAACAAAAAAACCACTTGTATCCGATTTTTTAACACTGTATTATTTGTTTTTATCGGAGTTTTTAATATAAAAATGTGGTCTTAAAATGACCAAAATTATCACAAAGTTTACAATATTTATGCCACATTAATTTATCAGTTTAAACATAAGAACTCTGAAATTATATATTTTAATATTTAACAGGTTTTGCAGGAGTTAAGCTTAAAGTCAATAAGAAGATTATAATCTGGCTTTAGAATAATAACTTTACAAAAACGGAAAATAAAAATCTTAATTAAATTTTAAAGGTAAAAATGTTTAGTAAATTTTTATATCTACGCTTTAAATCATGTTTCTTTAGGCATATTGTTAAATAGTTATACAAACGTATTTTCAATTTTAAATTTAAAATATTAAGTTTTGTAGTATTCAAAGCCGCATGTTCGTGACCACCACTACTATTTAATGAATTTATAAATCTATGTAAAAGTTCTTAAATTAATATTTTTTTGTGTTATTGACTTTTTATACGAAAGCGTATAAGGGTCAGGATAGACTAACTCCTAAACTGTTTTTTTATAAAGCATAATAATAAATTATCCTCCAATATTGACCAAATTTCTGCGTTTACTAAAATAATAAATTTTAAGTATGCAAAACCAAATTTACAGGTACTCAAAACCGAAAAAAATAAATCCCCACCAGAGGGCGGATGTAAAAATCACACACTCCATAACACTTTACAAAAAATAAGTATTGAACTTAGAGTATATGAAAAAACACCAGCAGAAATAGTAAACATTTGTTTTTTTTTTAATTTTTCAAATAAACATTTATTAGTAAAAGACCATGAAAGATAATATTACGTTTTCAGAATTAATGTTGTAACGTGACATTCTTTATAACCTCAAATAATAATTATTTTTTTAAAGTCAACAGATTTGCTCCAAATTTAGTATCCAATAAAATTAAAAATGACGGATGCAACATGCAAGGAAGTTTAAAGGTGTATGGAAGCCCGATACTGTAGAAAAAAATTGTCCAGGCGTGCAGGGCAGCGGGAATAGGGGGATTGACCCCGCGGAGTATGCGCAATGAATAGTAGGTCAGAGCCGGACTTCCATAATTCTTTGTTACTATCTATAAAGTTGACATCATCAAATGTCAAATTCAAGCATTCAGTTTTTTTCATTTTTTCCACAAATTTGTTCGTTATTAAACGATACTACCATAGAATATTTAAAATTATTGTGTAATATTGAATTTTATATCATCTGATATAATATGGAAAGAAGCCTTCTATTTAAATGGTCGATATTTTTGTAAGTTTTGTATTTTTACCAAAAATCTTTGTAAATAAATAAAAACACGATTTTTTAAAATAAATTTCAAACATTGTATGATAGTTTCATGTACTTATCACCAATTTTGTGATAAAAAAGGGCAAGATAGTGTAAATGAGTTTAATCTAATCCTAAGATTCGGGTTGTACATTAAAAGTAAAAATTTTTATAACTGCTTTTTAGGCATATACTTTTCACTAATAACAAACATTTATGAGACAGAATAACAGTGGCTAAAAATGTTTAGTAACCTTTGGTACCTAGGTATCCATTGTAACAGTATCCGTTAAATATTATGTCTCTACAGTATGTCGAGCTTAAAAAGTTGATAATGTAAGTTTAAGAAACCAAAAATCTAATTTCTTTTTAAACAAATACAAAAAAACCAAAAAGGAACTTTAACATAAAATTGTACTTTCTTTCATTCAATTAGAGGGACCTGTATATATTAAAATTTGCCTGGTCTGCCCAGTAATTAATAATTTTGATCTTTTAAAGAATGTACTAAATTATTAAATGAAATAAAAGTACCCAAATGTAAACCTTAGTTCTTTTTAATACTCTACAGAAATACACAAACATTGTGGAAATCATCTAAAAGATAGTTTAGATTGCCTTACTTTTCTCACTGCTATTTCCTATGAAATTTTCATTATTCTATCATTCATAATTGATATATTATTATTTTTTTTACCTAACGTTACGTTTTATAAGAAGCACCTAATTTAAATATAAGAAATACTTACATAAAGTAAAAAATGCCGGGTATGTTACCCTTGGATTTGCAAGACAAAATCATTCAACCTCTAATCATTTTGTTACGATATTATAAGTAACAAACAATAAACACAAAATTATAGTCACAATTTAATAAACACTAATCACTAAAATAAGAAGGTTTTTATCAATCCAAAAAACTTCTGCAACCACAAAATATAGGTACTCACACAAAGCAAAACAATCGAAACTAATACGGCGCAAAGGGCACAAACCACAACGAAAATGACGAATGATGAGACGACGACGGTTGACGGTACAGCGCGGATATAGTTTCATAGGCGCCGCGCGCGCCCTTGCACCAAAAACCTTAGACAACCTAAGACCAAAAACGGTACTACGGCTCTCATAAAAGTATAATGTGTTGCCTAACTACACACTGATTTATCAGTGTGTAAGTAGAAACACATTAAATTATTTCGTGGAATTTTGTTATTGCGCAGAATCGGCGGGGCCAACTCTGACAGTTATTTTCATACTGGGCTGGACATTTTTTGATTAAATGGGCCATAGCATTGGGCTTCCATACACCTTTAAACTTCCTTGGGAACATGGCGGAATGATTTTTAAACATTTTTGAAGAGTAGTGTTATTATCGATATTGTTACAAGAGATATAGATAAAGGTTACTTAAGTGCCTAGGCCCTTGCTTTGGCCATCAGGTTAAGCTGTTGCTTACTGCGCTAAAGAATTTCAAACCACACCTATAATTATTGCAGAATATTGACATCATTAATTTATTTTTGTACATTAAAGTATTTATGTTTTTGAAAGGACAAAATTTTAGGAATTAAAACTAAAAAAAAAACATTAAACAATATAAGTTTACCTCTGACCCTATTAGCAAATGATTAGAAAAGTTCTTGAACATTTTATTGGATAAACTTTTAGCACTACTTCTGTGTAAAAGTTTACGTCGTATAAACTTTTTATTTTATAGGTTGGTATCATATACTGTTGCGTAAAAGTTTCTTTGAAATAGGCACGTAGCGAGATTTTTTTTGATAAAGTACGTGTGCTTATAGCAATTTTAATTATTATTATTTTCTTAATCATCTGAAGAGTTGAAGAATCAATAATACAAAATTATAAATTACGATTAATCAAGAATTGCTAAGTAGTGACTTCATATTAAGGGGTGAGTCTACTCGGTCATATTTAATCTTTTTTTTCTATTTTTCGAAAGTTTATGTATTAAACAACATTTGTTTTAGATTTTAAAATGTTTCGAGCATTCTAAATGTACTTTTCTGCTTCTTACATTTTATTATCCGAGCGCGCGACACACGCGACAAAGCGCGCATAGCTTTAGCAAACGCCAATCATCAGAGGCTTTTAAAGACGGTAGAATAAAGCTTAGAGAAGATAAATTAGATAAAAGACTATTTCTGAAAGAAGCAAAGGGAATTTTGTATGGTGCAGGCATGGATGATTAGATATTGGTAACATATTATTTTTAGTTTTTTAATAAAAACAAACTCTAAACGCGTTTATCTCGAAACTATGTTTATTGACCTTACGTTGTTCGAATTTAAAGACTACTGGACCGATTCTCATGAAATTTTAACCAGATAACTGTCTACTTTTTGAAGCGTTACCATTACCTATAATTATTATATATATACAAAATATTTAAACTCTAAAAAAATATATTTATTTTCTAGCAGTTTAAAAGGGTGTTTATTAAGCTTAACATCTTTTTTACTAATACCATTTGATAGAAGCATAAAAAAAATTTCGTTTTTTCAGTAAATGCTTTTTAATATGTTACCAACTTTTTAGCAATAGTACGAGGTCCAGCCGCTTAAATCTGGGGGTATTTTTTTAAATCTAATTTTCATAAATAGTTCATAATGATAGAAATAATTACAGTGGAGTTGCCTGGCAAAATTTGACCTCAACTACCTTTACTTAAATATACCGGGTGACCCAGGAGCATGGCTTAACCTCTTGTTTCTGTACTTATCAAGTTGAAAATGACCTGAGCTCTTCTTCTTTTCAAATAAGACATCCTCTATATTTCAGTTTGTTTTCTTTGCTATAAAACTGTATTTTTCTTGTAGTAGCTAAGATAAAAAGTAAATTAGAAAACAAAATGTTTTAAAATTATAAGGCTAGAGTTTGCTTTGAATTATAACTTGATACTGTAAATTCTAAACTCCACAGGGTGTTATAAATTTTACGGAAAAAGCCAGTTATAATTATTTCTCCTAAAATTTATAAAAAAATTAGTTTCTATGCCAATAGAGTAATATACTAACTTTCTAAAAGGGAGAACTTGATATTAAAAAAACGTCTTAACTTTGACTACTTTTCGGTGGTGCGTTAATTTATTGGGAATGTATATATATTATATATATATATATATATATATATATATATATATATATATATATATATATATATATATATATATATATAATATTATATTTTTTTTTTTTTTTGGTATGATGGCCTTACAAACTAAACGAAAGTTTATAGTTCATAATTAAATATTTCTATTAGGGTCATAAAAAGAATAAAGGTAAAAGTTTATTTTATTACAAAAATATGTTTCTGTGCAATGTATATTTACTATTATTCAAAAGGTAATATAGCCAAATAGATTAGGAGAGTAGGATAAATGGGAATTAAAACAGGGACACACGCTTCTCGCCCAGGGGTCTGTCAGGGCATTTTTAAATAACATACAGTGTGGACCCGGATTGAAGGGAAATACATTTATGGTAAACATGGTTCTGGTTAGACATGATCTATAGTTTACGTTATATTTTTAATTTTAATGTATTATTAATGAAAAGATAAATTTCTTCAAAGATTTTGTGATTATTTGATCTTAAAATGTAGGGCATTCATAAAGGGTTTACAATATTATTTTTATTGGGGTAACAAATAAATTTATCAATTTTATCCTTATGTAAAGGACAGTTTAAAAGTAGGTGGTTTATATCTCCAAATTCTCCGCATGGACAAAATGGATCTGGTTTAGCACCGATTTTTGGTAGATGTGCAGGAAATCTTCCATGGTTTAGTTTTAATCTACTGATAGTTGACACTATTCTTCTGGGGTAGTTCGCCTTTTGAAACCATTGCGATGTAGGAATGGTGGGGTGAATTTTAAAATAATGAGTGTTTGTTTGTATTCCGTAGGCTAGCCATTCCATATTCCATTTTGAAGTGTACATATTTTAAGTTCGTAGATTAGGTCGGGTAAAAACAAGGAAACATCCATTATAGAGTTGTCTTTATTGCTCGTTTTGAAAATTTTTCTGTTTTCCATATTGCTCTTTATTCTGCATGTCCTTTGGTCCAGATAATAATGAATATTTTATTGCATATTTTGAAATATACATTTTATTTTTGAGATGAAAGAGATGTGGGAAATTAACTTTAGAACTACTAAAGTTTTCAATTTTCTTTAAAACAGATTGTGAGTCCGTGCATATACAAAGAAAACTTTTATTATTTTGTTGCACTGCCCATGTCTTGCTAATATATTGCAGCAACTTCGGCCGAAAGAATGGATACGTTTTGATTAAACATATATCTTTCAGAATATTTTATTTTAGGAATATAAAATGCGCCAGGACTTTGTCCTGATCTTTAGTACCATCAGTGTAGATAAATAGAGTGTCAGGAAAAAAATGATATTGCTTAGATATATATATATATATATATATATATATATATATATATATATATATATATATATATATATATATATATATATATATATATATATATATATATATATATATATATATATATATATATATATATATATATATATATATAATATATATATATATATAAAATATATATATATATATATATATATATATATATATATATATATATATATATATATATATATATATATATATATATATATATATATATATATATATATATATATATATATATAAAATATATATATATATATATATATATATATATATATATATATATATATATACAAACTGACTATTAGTACCTATAGTCCCTAAATATTTGGATAGTACCATACTACCCATACCAAAATTACACCTTAAATTACATTAATTTAAGAACAATATATAAATTTATGTTTTATTTTTACAATGGTAAAAACTTAACAAAACAATAATAAAAACTTTTTCTTGTTTGTAACCTATTTAATTTGACAGCTTACCAAAAAAAAGATCATGGTGGAAAACACGTGGATAATAACACGAGGGAAAAAAAATATCTGCGGTAATTTATTCCCAGGCTAGCTTTTAACATGCCAATGTCACTTTAGTTAATTACAGAAACGATTAGTCACTTAAAAATAATAACGGATTACGTGCGGGTCACCAGAAAAAATGTGTCTCGGGGGATCAGCCCTATTTTTTTAATCAATTGATTGAGAAAAAGCTTTAGTTTATTCACGTGCGCTATAAAAACTTAACATTCAAACATATACCTTTGTACATGATAAAAGGCATATTTTCTAATTTGCTGTTATTTAAACCTGTAAGAACTTTGAAAGAATCAAGAAGTAAAACGTTTTGCACATACATTTTTGTTGCTTACTTAGGTTCAAGATATAAATTGAAATAAGTTGTTTTCTCGCATTTTAATAGTTTGTTTTTTACACTTTAGCAATAATTTTATTTGGGTTTTGGAACATATCACAATTTTATTGTGTTTTTATATACGTTACGTTTTTATATATGTAATTCTTTTAGACTATTACTTATACTGATATAAGTAAGAATACATTTAAGTTTCTATATAATATTTTAAAATTTTTATAAAAAATATGGGTATATTTAGTAACCAATGTGCTCCTCAGCCAAGAATAAATAACTATTAGAGCACCTCTATTTCAAATTGATGTAACGTAAAAAGAGGTATAATAAAAGGAGGTTTTTATTCTTACGTTATACAGATAAATGTGGGTGAGTTTATTGCTTTCTTTAAGGGGGAAAGTAGGTGTAGAAGCTTAAAAAATATATTATTTTTTGATTCGTAAATTGATTGTACAACTATTTAAAAATATTCTCTAAAAATGTCAAAAGAAATTGTTATCCGTTAAGAAGTTATAAGCGATTAATAATAGGCAAGGAGCCACCAATCCTGAAAGCTCCTTGAAAGCTTAAAAATTTTAATAAAAATTACTAAAAGTTAACACCTAGACGAATAACATTTGCTTGGTCGGCGTGGATTTAAGTGCCGAAAATATTTGAAATAAATTATATATTATTAAATTTTATAATTGTTTCCGTCATCCCGACTTTAATAAATCTCACAAAAATTTTGTGCAAAATATTATATTGATTAAGAAAAATCAAATGACTTTTAGCCGGAAAAGTCACGCATACCTATTTGAATGGTCTGAAGGGGTAAAATTTATCCATTATCACGGAAACATTTTTTTTCATTGCATGGTTTTAATTTGAGATCCATAAATATGTTGGATGCGTTTACAAACCCCGGGAGTATCGCGCATACCAGATTTT
This sequence comes from Listronotus oregonensis, assembly GCA_019359885.1. NCBI lineage: Eukaryota > Metazoa > Arthropoda > Insecta > Coleoptera > Curculionidae > Listronotus > Listronotus oregonensis. Next base: position 38,394 of record JAHBCN010006309.1, on the reverse strand, counting down.
ATTATGTGGTTGAAGATTATACTGTCATGGATTTTAGTTCGTTAAAGACATTTCTTTTGAGTCATGTCTTTCTTTGAGGCTATCTTCCTTACATTTCAGGATATACAGTGCTTTCATTTCAAAACGAACCACCTAAATATCTTTAAAAAAAAACACTCACCAAAAAAAAATGAAACGTCGATTTAGATATACAGGGGGAAGTTTAATTTCGTATATATTAATATAGGAGAAAGGAAATACGGGGAAATTTTAATTTGAGTTGATCAAATAATAAATAATTATCAAAATTATAATTATTTAAACGTTGTAGCTAGTATACCTTAACAATAGAAAGGAATAAAACTTCGGTAATAGGTATAATAATTTTATATTAAAAGCTGTCGAGCGCTTTCGACCTAACTAGGCCATCCTAGGACCGACACTAAAAGTAAGGTAATAAAAAGAAATCCAGATTTAAAAATAAGAATAGGGAAGGAGGTTTTGCAAGACACTATTAATTTAAAATCTATTAAATGTAAAATTAAAGAGAATGATTTAACAGTAAGTAAGGCCGATAAGGGTAATTGCCTGGTTATCATGAATAGGACTACCTATGTACAAAGGTGGAACATTTTTTGGTTGAGAATAATTTCGTAGCTCTTACTAATAATCCCCTTAATAGTATTGTTAATGCCACTAAGATTACTTTAAAAATATGCGCGGATACAATCAAAGAATACTCTAGTTATAATATGAATTTGACTAACCCTTCTATGCCTAGACGAAAATTCATAAGATAAGTATTCCTATTAGACCAGTCGTCTCCTTTTGCAATATGCCTGTTTCCAAAATCATTTGCTTTTTAAATAATTTAATTAAAAATTTAACTGGTTTTAAAACTAACTTTTTTGTTTTAAATACACTAGACCTCACTAATAAGCTTAAACATTTTAACAATAAAAACACAAATTTTCTTATGGTGTCTTAGAAACGTCAATCTAACCTCTTTACATCAATACCTAGAGAGGAAACAATCCCTCTTGTTTCCAGGTTATTATTAAATAATAACATACAGGCTAAAGTAAACAGATATTATTACTTTACTAAGACTATGCCTCAAACAAGACTTTCTCTTTCAATAACTCCCTTTATAGGCAAGAAATGGGATTGGCTATGGGTTCACCTTTATCCCCCTTCTAGCGGAGATATTTTTGGACAATTTGGAAACTGATTTCCTTTCAAAAGATCAGAACGGGCTTATCATACACTGGTCAAGATATGTAGATGATGTCTTAGCTTTTACATACACATTCAGTCATAAATAAATCTATCTTCCAGTTAAGTTAACAATATCTTCTTTAACCTAGATATGCCCGGACCTTATACTCGCATTCCAAAAATAAAAAACTTAAAAAAAAAAAAATACATGATAAACTAAAAAAGACCCTGAAACGAATAAAGTGGTATAGAAATCCATCCATTCTGTACTAGTTTTACATTTAATAACAATTATAATTTTAAAAATGTATCAGCTTAGAACTAAGAAACATTAATATGAATTTTTCAAAAACTTAATAATATCCTGTTTCTATACATTGTAAAATTCAGCTGTTGTTGATGTTAACTTCTAAATAATGCATTTAGTTGTAAGTATACCTAAAATTGAGAAAGATTTGCTTTTTATTGTATTGTTTTTTTTCCATATTGTAGACATGAAGAAGGAAATAAATATTTTTTTAAAGCTCGTTAAACTAAGAAGTGTTTCACTTTAATTAGCCCTCTCCTGGACCGATACCCAAGAAATTTATTACCTTTGTTGTTTAACTGGTCGGCCAAGACTTCCCTCCTCCTTTTTTTTTATATATATATATATATATATATATATATATATATATATATATATATATATATATATATATATATATATATATATATATATTCCTTATGGATTAAAAAAAATATATTGAAAATCACTAAACATACGTCGCTCTACACCTATTTCCCCCATTAAAGCCCATTTGTTAGCAAGCCAATTTTATGATATCCATACGGTTATAGTTAAAGTTTGCATTAAATTTATGGGTATTGCTAAAAGGAGAATTACCAAGAGGGAAAATAAATTGATAATTAATAATATTTTTAAAACGCATAATGTTTATACTGTTTTCATAAAGATATTAATTAATTGACATAGGCGGTTAACAAAAAGCTATGTATTATAAAATTTACCCTTGATAGCTAAACAAAGCATATAATAATATTTTGTAATGCTGGAAGTAATTAAATTAGCGTATTTCCACGAATGTCGGCCCTTCCATTTATTCCAGTCTATCTAAAATTAGTCAATAACAAAGAAGTCATTAATTAAATAAAACTGCCTTTTTTCACACAACAAAAAAAAAATTAGGAGACAAAATAAACGTTTTTAGTACCGTTTACAGAGCAAAATAAAAACTTTATGGTTAATAATTTTTTTTTAAAGTGGTACATGGAACACAAAAAAACAAAATCTGTACAAAAGTTAGCTTTTCTCTGTTTTCTATATGAAAAAAAAAATTGTTAAAGAAGGCATTTTTTTAAGAGTGAAATATTTTAATTTAAGTGTAATTTAGTCGGGAAGCTGTCAATAGGACTTTTGTAAGAAATTAAAAAATCAATGCTTTTTTCGAATCCCCATTGGTGCATTTTTCGCAGAGGATAGTAGGAAAAACCGCTAAAATTGACAACTTTCTAACAAATTTATACCTTGGACCCTTTCAAAGTTGGAAAGCTGGTATTCGAAAAAATGTTTATTTATAAAAATATCGGCCAAAGGCGGGCGCTGTCCAATATGTAGTCTTTTTAAAATCGCAATTAAAATATTTTGCAGTGATATCTTAAACTATTCAGCATATTAACTATAAATATGTTCTATAGTTTTGTGGCGGATTCATGCTTCAGTTTGTTTTATGGGATACTCTCCTTACTACTTTTTAGAAAATGGGACCCCTTTAGTCCAGGTCCCGGGGTATACGAGCTGACCCTGTCCAGCCCTATTGACTTCTATGAACTTGCAGATCGCCTGCAACAAAAAAGAAGAAAACCCCCCAAAAACCCAAAAAATCACAAATTCTAATCTACGTTTCGTTGGCAAGTCGGCCACCTCTGTCAAGATAGAAACTAAAACAAAAAATTAAACTAAATTTTAAGAAATTTTTGACCCAAAAACTTGGGAAATTCTGATAGCTTTTTAACTTTTTAATGACGTTTTGCCACAAATGACACTAGGTTATTTGACTGGTGTATGTCTAGTATTCAAAAAGACCAGAAAGGTGGGTGGTATGGTGTGTTAATTGATTTTAAGTTTACCTGAGTTTACTTTAACATCAAGCATAGGAAATCATGTATTATTTAAATTAACAGATATTGATGCTACACATCTGTCTTTATACTTCTTCTGGCATGGTCATGGGTTTACCTTTATCACCATTATTAAGTAGTATTTTTATGGAAAATTTTAAATCCAATTTTATTCAAAATTGTCATTATAAACCTTTAGTTTGGTGGAGATATATAGATGACATTTTTTCTATTTAACAACCCAGTATATATTTTAATTTGAAAAAAGAACAAAACTCACAACTTCCTTTTCTTTATATTCGAATAAAAAAAGATGTAAATAATTTTGAAACTATAATTTATAGAAAACCTACCCATACAAACAGATACTTAAATTTTAACTCTAATCACCCATCAATGGTGAAAAAAAAAGTTGTTAAAAGTCTTTTCGATAGAAATAAAATAATTTGTTCTGATCAAAACAAAGAAAATAAAAAAGAACTTATAAAAGGTATTTTAGTTCAAAATAATTATCCTCTTGATTTTATAAACAAACGATTTCTAAAATTTGAACAACCAAATTAAGGACAAAATCAAAATAGACCCATTACAAATCTATTTTTACCATATATTTCTTGCTTATCAAATAAAATTCAACGAATATGTAATAAATTTAATATTTGCATTATCTTAAAAACACAAAACACCATTAGATGCCAAGTAACAAAAACAAAACCATACAAAATAAACGAAAACACAAAAAATGTTTATAAGATCCCTTGTGAATGTAATAAATTCTATTTAGGTGAAACTCTCCGACCATTAGCCAGGCGCATAAAAGAACATAGAACATAATATATTCACAAATTTCCACAAATCAAAAATGTGTCAACAAGCATTTGATAATAACCACATAATAAACTGGAATGCTTCTAGCATTTTAGCAAAGAAAACTTGTTTAAAAAACGTAAAATAATGGAAAATGCATTTATTTTATTAAATAAAGACAGATGTGTAGCATCAATATCTGTTAATTTAAATAATACATGGTTACCTATGCTTGATGCTGAAGGAATTTCAGGGAAACTTAAAATCAATTAACACACCATACCACCCACCTTTCTGGTCTTTTTGAATACTATACATACATCAGTCAAATAACCTAGTGTCATTTATGACAAAACGTCATTAAAAAGTAAAAAAGCTATCGGAGTTTTCTAAGCTTTTGGATCAAAACTTTCTTAAATTTTGTTTAATTATTTTGTTTTAGTTTCTACCTTGGCAACGGTGGCCGACTTGCCAGCGAAACGTAGATTCGTATTTGTGATTTTTCGGGTTTTTTTGGGGGGGTCTTCTTCTTTTTGGTTGCAGGCGATCTGCAAGTTCATAGGGGTCAATAGTGCTGGACAGGGTCAGCTCGTATACCCCGGGACCTGGACCAAAGGGGTCCCATTTTCCAAAAAGTATTAAGGCGAGTATCCCAAATAAAACAAACTAAAATATTAACTGTAATTATCCAATTTAAATGTAGTAAAGGGATATCTTTAAACTTTATTTTACAACTTGTATATACAGGGTGATTCATGAGGAAATGTCAATAATTCAGGTACGTACTCAGAGTCCAAAAATAAGAATAAAAGTCTATACAAATATGGGTCCGCAAGGCCTTCGTTTCCGATATATAGGGTGTTAAGGTTTTTATTTATATTTTTTTATATTTTTTAATGTTTTTTTTTATGTTTTGCTAAACATAACTTAAGAACAATAATTTTATTAAAAATATAAATACATAGTGTTTTATTATACATTTTGTTTTTTTTATTTTGCTATAATAAAATAAGATGCGTGTCATGCGTGGTATTTTTTTTTCAAATCCAAATATCTCGAAAACGGTTGCTATTATCGACTTTTAACGGTATACCTTTTTGACGGAAAAATGACAAAACAGTTATCTAATGTACTTAAAAATGTAATACAGGGCCGTACCAAGAATTTGTGATTGTTTAAAATAGTAAAAAGACGTTTAGGTGGCTCCCTCAACAAGTAAGAGCCGTACTAAGATTGGATTCGAATTCGTCATACCAAAAAACCCCCGGATACCAAATTTTGCTCCAATATTTACATTATCATAGATCTTATTTAAAAAATATAAAAATTAAATAGAAACTTTAACACCCTGTATTTCGGAAACGAAGGCCTTGCGGACCCATATTTGTATAGACTTTTAGGTTTCTTTTTGGATCCTGACTACGTACCTAAAGTATTGACATTTCCTTATAAATCACCCTGCATTTAATTTCCATATACATTTCTTCTCCTTCTTCTTCTTCCTGGGAGCCGTCTTTCACTACCGGAGGCAGCGCAGCCTCTTGAACTTTTTGTGCCTAATCTCCCATTGTCTTTTATACCAATCCTCCCATTAGTCTTGTTCCTTCTACAAGTCTGTATAACCCCGAGACTGGTTGGTTGATATATTCCTGTGGGCTCATTTTCGGTTGCCCAAATAATGCCTGTCTTTTGTGACTTAACGCTTCACATTCACACAGTTTGTGGTAGGCTGTTTCTTTCCCCTCGTCGCACATTCTGCAACTTGGGTCCCCATTGTATGAGCCTTTCTTGTGTAGGTGCCCCCTTAGGTTATCGTGCCCGGTTAGCAACCCTACTGTTATGCGAAGTCTTTTCCTACTTTGTCTGAGTAGTTCTTCCTTCGTTCTTTTAGATGGGCCCCTTATGAAGCCCTTTTTATGTCTTATTCTACCGAGGTTCTCCCAGTATTCCTAGTGTTTGTTTCGGATCCATTCCCTGGTTTGCCCTTGTGCTGTGGTTTTGGTCACTCCAAGGGCAGGTTCTGGTCCAAAGTATGGTGTGGATGATCCATGTCCGCTTTTTTGTTGCCTTCTATTCCCGAATGTCCTGGTACCCACAGGAGAGTTACCCTGTTGCGTTCTCCCAGGACCTCCAGTTCTTTTTGGCATTCCCATGTCAGCTTGGACGTCACCTTGGGGTTTACTAGTGCCCCTAGTGACGCCTGGCTGTCTGTTATTATGCAGATCCGCTTTTTTTTGTAAGCCCTCCTGTTATTTTCGTTTGCACAGTCCATATACATTTAGCAAAAAGTGTAAAAAATGCTTCAAACATTACGGTGAACAAGCGATCTTACTCTTGAAGCAGAGTAGTGAGGGTTCAAAGCAAGCTGTAGAAATACGAACTCCAGCGCGGTACAATTTCCTTAGCCAAATTCGTCCCCCACTACTGCCCCACGAGCTACAAAAGCGCGCGATGCAAAATATTCGAAGCCGCTTTTCACACTTTTCGCCTACTGTTGATTTGCTGTTAAATCTTAATTACCAAAAAAATCTCTATAATCTGTGCCATTTTACTCATTTCTATATTAAAAAAAAGCATCTATTGTTTGACAAGAAAATAAACTATATTAATATTATTTTAAACAAAAAAAAAATTATGTGCTCCTAACTCCTAGAGTTTAAAAACAAATTAAAGCCTTTTATTAACTAATTGAGTTTTAAAAAGATTTTTGCTTTGTGTTTAGTACAATATAATTTTCAAGATTTGTAATATGTATTGGTTAAAAACCAATTTAATAATAACAAGCAAATAAAGTAATTTTTTTTTAGTTTATTAAATTAATTTTGGAACATTCCCACATATTTACACAACATAAATATTTTAAAATATTTTTTTATCGTAAAGAAGTAACAAATAACCCTTTAACGTATTATTTATCAGAAATGAACGCGTTTCCATTATAGGTATTGTTAATAAAAAATTATTAAATTTTCTTTTTCTTTTTTTTCAATTTTAATTAAATTTCTTATCAATGAAACCGTTGTTTTGCGTTACGCAAAATGCATATTTAAAACTGAAAAAAAAAATTAAAATTATTATTTTACAGCAAAGCGTCATCACTTTTTTAATGCCTTATACTTTTTAAAGCGAGTAAATATATTTTTCGCAAAGTGCGGCTTATATTCTGAGAGAATGGATTTGAGAAAAAAAGGACCTTCTATTTACTAATGTAAAAAAAACGTGCACCAAAAAATTAACCAAGGATTAATTTTTAACTTTTATATACCATTTACCAGCAAAATTTAAACATAAACAAAAATTTTTAAAACATTTATTTTATGCGATAGTTATATTTTAAACACAAAAATAGCAAAAAATAAATGGTATTATAAAGCAATTAAATTTTAAAATACTGTTAAGAAATATGATATGTATGTATAAAGAGTAAACACAAAGTGAATTACTTTTTTTTTTCAGCGGTTGTATATTTTTTTAAAGTTCTTTATTATGGTCTTTAAACCTAAAACATTTGTTTCGGAGAATATACTTTTAAATATACCTAAAGCTAATGTTTCCTTAAAAAAATAATTATTAAGATCACTGCTATAACTGGAAAAAAAAACAATTTGCCTTATTATGTACCATTTAAATATAAGATCTAAAAACTACTGAAATGATTAAACACCAAAGATTCCCTTTTTTTACTTTATTGATAACAAAGATTTAAAGGGTATCTTAAAAATACCAAACAGTTGAACATTAATTTAAGAGTGATATGTATTAACAAGATAGGTTTTATGAAGATTTATTAATCTTTGCTATAAATAAAACAAATAAGGTGGGTTGGTTAGGTTTAAATAATAAAATAAGTATAGTCTTATATCCAGCATACAGGGCCGGATTTAACCGTAGCGCCGATCTTGGGCAATAAAGAAAATGCCGCCCTTTCATCGAAATTTTACACAAAATTATAATTTTGATTCAATTTTAAAAAAAAAAACTTTATCGACGTGGGGGAAATTTTATAGCAACTTTAAAAAAAAAAACGTCCCCTTTTTTTCCTTTTCGCTTGACCGTGACGGTGCCATATGCGAGGGGGGTGAGCGAATCGATGTCGCTGTGCATGTGTTATCCCTTGACTCTGTTATTTTAATAGCCCGGGGAGAAAAAAAAAATATAAGAGAACCGAGAAACTTTTTTTTAATTACATAAAAAACCCCTTTGGGGAAATGCTGCCCGTCCGGGTTTAAATTCTTTTTTTTTAAAAAAAAAAGTGAAAAATTTTTTTTTTGTATAACTGAAAACTATTGATTTTGAAAAAAAAAATTTAATCAAAATTGTGGCCAATAAAACTTGTCGTTTTTTTTTAAATTTTTTTTAGCCCTTTTATTTTTTAAATATTCCCGATTTAAATTTAAAAAAAAAACTTAAATATTTTAAAAACTTTAAAATTTGGGAAAAAATGAAAGGGGGGAAAAAATATCCTTTTTTTAGCTCTATAAAAATAGTTATAAATTTTTAATAAAATAAGTAATAAAGGATATATAATCAAAAAAGTGATTTTGGTCTTAAAAAAATTTCCCTAATAACAATATTTTATTGGTAAAGTACCCCACCTCCGCCCATTTAAAAATTAATTAAAATTTTTATTTATTGATAAAAAAAAACTAATACACATTTCCTTGAGGAATGGGAATAACCGGTAGAAAATTTTATTTTAATTTTTTTTTGGTCCAATAACTGTACTCATACCTATCCACGTAATACTTTAACTTTAATAAAATTTAAATTTAATTTAATTAAAAATAATAATAATAATAATAATAAGTGCCTCCTCTATCTGGGCGTTATATACCTGGCAGGACGCTTAACATTTCTCTTCTATGTTTCTATGTGTATAGCTCATCGTTTAAATATTTTTATTATTAATTTAAATAATAATATTATTAATTTTTTTTAAAATTTAAAAAATGAATTTTTTTTAAAAAAATTTTTTTTTTTTTTAAAAAATTTAAACTTTTAATTTTTCCTATTTTTAAAAAAAAATGGGGTTTAAAATTTAAAAAAGAAGATTTTCCAAAAATTTTTTAAAATTTTTAAAAAAACTAAAAAAAAATTTTTTTTTTTTTTTAAGGTTTTAAAAAAACCCCCAAGGGGGAAAATTTTTTTTTTTAAATTTAAATTTTAATTAAAAAATGGGGGGAAAAGATATTGGACCAAAAAAAATTAAATAAAATATCTGTGCCACCAGGTTATCCCCCATTACCTCGAGGCACATGTGTTTTAATTTGTTTCATTTAATAAATAGAACATTTTAAATTAATTTTTAAATGGATCGGTGCTGGTATACTTACTTGTACCAGAAAAAATATTGTTATAAGAGAAATATTTAAGGGCCAAAATAACTTTTTTGCTTTTTCACCTTTAATACTTTTTTTTTTTATTTTTAAAAAAATTTTAAAGCATATTTTTTGTTTTTAATTTTTTTCATTTTAGTTTTTAAATATTTGCGATTTTATTTTTAAATTAAAATCGTTAATATCTCAAAAACTAAAAGGGCTACAAAAAAATTATGAAAAAGAAGACGATTTTATTGGACCTTCAATTTTAATTATGTACTTTTTTTCCCTAAAATCAATAGTTTTCGAGTTATATTAAAATAACCCTTTTTTCACGAGTTTTTTAAAGTAAAAAAAATGCAATTTGAACCCGTTGAGCTGAGGCAGCAGTGCGGCTTTGAATTGACTATTATTTATACTATTATAAAAAAAAAATATGCGGTTTTCTTATAGGCTTGGTTTTTTGCGACGGCTTCCCGGACTATAAGTATTGACTTAAAAGATGTACTCAGTACAGTTGTGGTCATTATTGCCCAGTATACTTAACTTCCTATCACTATTTTTTCCAGTTTTTACCTTGAAGTTCAGCTACTTAGTATACTAACTACTTTTGGGTGCTAAGTTAAGCATACTTACGGCTGAGTGACGATCTCGTTGTTTAACTTAGTTATGGACTTAACAATGGTTAAATTTAACAAAGATTGAAAAATGAAAAAAACTTGACAACGTGAGAATAATTAATTAAGTACGGAATTTGGATTTAGAAATCAATTAAACATATAAAAAAAAAAAAATTACGGAATAAGAAAAAATAAGTTTGGCACCTTAACAAAGTTATTTTGTATATTTTCTTTAAAAACAAGCAGTACGATGGATAGCTCAAAGGACCAATTCTGCAGAACTTCTTTAAATTTGGTTTTTAAACAGGTGTTTTAATATAACTTATGCTTATTGTATTTTATTGATAAATTCAGTGATGGAATAGCCACTGCTTTGATTTTTACTTTTAATAAAATTAGACCTTTTTTACTTTTAACATTTTTCTACTCTACTACTTACGACATCTATACTTTGTATTAGAAACGTAGTAACAAATATTGATCTAACATCCTGACTTTCTAAAATCTAAAGTGTCGATATTTTTACTCGAGCCTGATATAAAAGGTTCCTTTTACATTATAGTATTACCTCTAAAGAAGGCAAAGTACTAAAAATAAAAATACGCCGACTATTCAGCACGTGGAGCAATAGATAAAAGTTATACTGTTATTTTAGGGGTATATACCCTTAAAAGTTTAACAATTAGAAAGGTTAGTAATGTGCATGGCACTTTTTATCACGAGAACAGTGTGAAAACGCTCTTGAGCTACTCCAAACCATATAAATGCTTGACTAGAGACTTACTCTGGCGCGCTTGTAAAAATTATTATATATGTATATGCGCTGTTTCTTAGATTAAAAACATTGTTTAATTATTGCAATACAAAATTCTTAGAACAAGTTTTACACCCTGGACTCGGTTTGATTTGGATTTTGAACAAGGCATTGGTGCGAATCGGACATACACCACAGCGGGTCTCTAACGGTTTTTTTTAGTATGCATGTTATAGCTTTGGAGATGCCTTAACCTTAGAAACAAAAAGCATTTTTAGGGTAATTTCGTTAATTTAAAATAAACAAATAAACATAAAATTATTTTAATTTTTTTGTTTTTAAAAGACAGATGAAAAAATAAACAGCAGTAAGTAATAAAATTCTTGCAAGTAAATAGTTTTACTAATATTTATTAAATTAAAAGAGCAATTTTCTAGGAAAATTAAGAAAATATTTTATCTACCCTAGATGTATTACTACCTAATTTTTTTAATAAAATGTAATGAGCATGCGTTATACTAAAGAACCTGGTAAAAAACCAAATTTAAAGAAGTTTTGCAGCATACTTACGGACGAATGACAACGCGTTGTTAAACATAGCAATGGACTTAATAATGGGTTAAATTTACCAAAGATTAAAAAATGAAAAAACTTGACAATGTAGCACATTTCAAGGGAACTAGGTGACAATAAATAATTAATTTCTTTTTTTTATCAATTAAACATATAAAAAACAAAAATTACTTTGCACGGAATATGGCAAAATAGGTTTGGCGCTTTAACAAAGTCATTTTGTAAATTTTTCTCAAAAACAAGCAGTACGATGGATAGCTCAAAGAACCAATACTGCAGACCTTCTTTTAATTTGGTTTTTAAACAGGTGCTTTAATATAACTCATGCTTATTACATTTTATTGATAAATTCAGTGATGGAATAGCCATTGCTTGGATTTCTACTTTTAATACAATTAGAAGTTATTAGCTTTAACATTTTTCTACTCTTCTACTTACTACATTTATACTTTTTATTAGAAACATGGTAACAAATATAAATCTAACATTCTAACTCCCTAAAATCTAAAGTGTCGAGCCTAATATAAATTGTTCCTTTAACCTTATAACCTCTAAAGAAGACAAAATACTAAAAAAAAAATACGCCAACTACTCGGCACTTGAAGCAAAAGAGAAAAGTTATTCTCTTATTTTAGGGGTGTATACCTCGCTCGGCATGCTCATTGATGGGCATGATATATGCCATTTCCCGCCGACTACTCAGCACGTAGAGCGAAAGAGAAATGTTATACTTTTATTTTTCTTTCTCTCTTACGCACATTGTTCGCACGATTAAGTTGCAAGACCGCCTCTAACAATATATGCTCAAAGGTTGCGATGGATAATCTGAGTAGCTTTCTAGTGATGAACATTTTTCCGTGCCTTAAAGCATGGTCTGCTCAAAAAGTTAAACAATAAAAAAGGTAATTAATGTGCATGACACTTTTCATTACGAGAACAGTGTGAAAACTCTCTTGAGCTACTCCAAGCCTTGTAAATGCTTCACTAGAAATCACTCGGTGGTGCAAATTTTTTTTTTTTGGGCAAAAATAAAATTATTGCAAATAAATAGTTTTACTAATATTTATTAAATTAAAAAAGCAATTTTCTAGGAGAATAAAGCAAATATTTTGTCTATACCAAATTTATTACTACCTAAATTTATTAATGAAATGTTATAAGCATGAGTTATATTAAAAAACCTGTTAAAAAACCAAATATAAAGAAGCTCTGCAGTATTAGTCATTTAAGCTAATTATTGTACGGCTTGTTTTTAAAGAAAATATAAAAAAATTACCTTATTAGAGTGCCAAACTTTTTTTTTTCATATTCTGTGCAAGAATTTTTTTTTGTATGTTAAACTGATTTTTAACGCAAAATCCCAACCAAATTTTATTTTTTGACAAATAGTTGACATTTAAAAAGTTATGTCATGTTTGCAAAAGTTTTTAGTTTTACCTCTTTGTTAAATTGAACACATTGTTAAGTCCATTGCTAAGTTTAACAACGTGATTGTGACTCGGCCATTACTATCTACTTATGGGTGCTAAGTTTATACTTAGTAATCTAAAATCTCTTTTAGAATCAAAAATAGGCGCAAGCAATTTTTTTTTAACTCAGTAACATTTAAAATTTAATAAAACAAAATAATTCTTTGTATTAAATGTATAAAAGAAAATTATGGAATTTCTTGTCAAGCGTCAATGGATCTGTAAAAGGTTATGATAAATATGAGGGTAAATATATGCTGAGGTTATGATGACATATGATAAAAGAATGAAGACACGTAGTCTAAATCCCCATAATATGTTAAACGCGCACTTGGCGCGAGACACTACTGTGTCTCCAGATTTGTGCATTTTGTAGCTGTTAATTTAAAAATTAAAGACTATAAAACTAATTTGTTAATAAAATTGCAACATGTTAATAATTATAAACATAATCTTAATAATGCAACAAGTTAATTTACATGTAAATAAAATAACTAAAAAAAATAGTTTTTCATATAAACCACTACAGTCTTATAATCTATAGTTATATAGTAAAATTTACACAAATTTTTGCTCCCTAAAATATTATGTTGCTGATGGCGTCACCTAAAGAATATATGTGTATTTATTATCGACTTACCCTTAAAATCCTATACGGGCTTGACGCGATTGAACAAACAGCCTCGCCTCCTCCGCCATCAGGAGGTTTTTCGTTTCCCTTTTCTACGTCAGATGGCAGCATGCTTTGAAGTTCACTTTGCGAACCAAAAACACCAGTCAAAGAGCGAAACGAGTTTGTCAGCCATGTCTAGAAATTAAAAAAAAGGCTAAAATTAAATAAGTTCTATTATAATTTATAAAGATTAGAAAAAATGTTTTTTTTTAATACAGGCTGGGTTTAGTTTTGGCTGGGTTGCGCAAATAAATTACAAGTAATATATCTTTTAGTCTTCTATTTTTGGGTTTAATTTTTAACAAAAAAGCTTATTTTTATCCTGTTTCACCACTGTAACATACACATTAAAATAAAAAAGTTTATAAAAAAGGATTTTTAATCTAAGATAAATCTAAAATTTTAATATTTTTTCGCTATTGTTTTGTAAACGGTTATATAAGCAAATTAAATGCAAGCAATAATATATAGAAAAATTGCAAAAAATAGAATTAATTTAAATACAATTAAAAAAAGAACCTTAGCAAGAAAATGCTCCAACTCATGGATTCTTGCTTATAACACAATTTTATAATATATTTAAGATTTCTTACTAAATTGGCTAAGCAGTGTTGATACAGTACTATACTGTAATATAGATTTAAAATTATTTAAAAAGCTGCATAAAACATGATTTATTTTTTGATTAAGGTTTTTTTTTTAACAAACGAATATTTTAAACAATTATACACTTGTTTTATTTATCGTAAAAGAGAGTTTAATAAAACAGGACTTAATTTAAAGAATATTTTTAACAAAAATATTAAATGATTTAGGAGATAAAAAATAAAAAATATTTTTTAATAGATCGACAAGAATATAAATCACTGTATAATGTCAATAAGAGTAATAAATAATAAAAAATATTACCATAGCTGTTTTTTAACTATTTTTACACTCTAAATATACATTTTTTAATATACAACGTTGATTAGTTGCCAGATTTACTATCAAGTATAACCGATAAAGTTTATTTGCCCTAAATTAATGATTAAAAGTAATGCATAAATCCTATTATTTGTTAATACTACACAGCAATTACAAATCTTAATATTCCTAGTACTTATCTATTAACATTATTTGCATTATTTATGAATATTTCTGGAGCGCCTCGCTTTTATACAATACAACTTTTGTGAATTTAGATAGCTTAATTTATGGGTAATATTTAATATATATATATATATATATATATATATTATATATATATATATTATATATATATATATATATATATATATATATATATATATATATATATATATATATATATATATATATATATATATATATATATATATATATATATATATATATATATATATATATATATATATATATTTACACATATTTGGTTTGTTTCAATATTTCTTTTAATATTTATAAAGGTAAAAAATTTATATTTCATACATTATATTAAACAAAGATTCTTAATTGGCATTTAGGTAACAAGCAGTTAAAAACGTTTACGGTGACTACGTTTAATAAATACATAATCATAGACGAATTAAAATTTAAGCCAAATAAAAAATATACTTATTTTGTGGAATAACTATCATTATGCATTGCATAGTTTTGTATCGATTAAATATTATTTCACTGCGTAATAATTTAAAGTATTTTTTAAATTAATGCTAAAATGTGTACCTATATTTTATTTATTTTCATGAAGTTTTATAAGAGAAATCCACTAATTATTAACTTTTGGTCCCATTAGGATAATTATTTTTAAAAAATTTAAAATGCTTGGCATCCTAAATTAAAAGCACTTGTGAATATTTTGTTTATCAAAATACGTCATCTTTACAGTTAAAATTTGGTGATTAATAAAAGAGGCATCTAATTTTAGTCGGATCGTCAGTATAGTCGTATATTCCTAATGGTTCAAGTTTAAAAAACCAAAAATAATTTATAAAACAAATTACAAAAAATGCTTAAAGACGTATGTTTGGATTTATGAAGCATTCCTTGTTTATGTAGGATTATACCACAATTTTTGGCGACAGCATAATTCATTGTGTAGAATTCATTTTGTGGTAGGTTTTAAATAATAAAATCCACTTATTTTATTTTGGTAATAAATAGTTTAGTAATTGATTAAGGTTTCTTTTTAGTCCATTAGTAATCGAATTGCCATACAAAAATAAAAAAAAATAACAAAAGCAACATTGAATTAACTGTTTATGGTCGTACCCAAATATCAGTGCCAAAATTTTATTTTATAAAAGGTAAAAAAAGTCTTACTTTTATTTTTTTTATACCTTCTGTCACAGTTATAATATCTGCAATTATTATTGTCCATTTTAATTAAAATGTATGCATACTGTGAAAGTCCGAAAATGGTTGAATGTCGACATTCACCGGTGAATGTCAAATATTAAAAAACTGAACAAACCTTAAAACTAAAATTTTGGTTGATTAGTGGTAAGTTCTGGTTAGTTTTGGTTAGTTGTTCTTTTTTTTTTTATTTTGACATTCTCCTGCGAATGTTGACATTCACCAATTTTGGACTTTCACGGTAACATATACATCATAAACGAATATATTTTGAAAAACAGTAAAGTAATTTTTAGTTTTATTACAAAATTTCTGTTTTTAAATTAATAGGTCCAAAATATAATAAGTGCTTCTTTTACATATTTTTTTAAAACACATATTTACTTACTAATATTGTTTTTTTTTTCGTTTAAATTCCTTTAGTTTAAATTAATTAATATTCTTTCTTTATACCTAACAGAGATTGTTAATTGGTGTTTATGTAACGAGCAGTTAAAAGCGTTTACGATAACTACGTCTAATGGATACATAAAAGTGAACAAATTAAAATTAGAGCAAAATATAAAAGATAATTATTTTATGGAGCAATTATCATTATGCATTACATGGTTTCGTATCGAGTAAAAATTATTCAACTGTACTTAGGAAGTAATATGAAAATGTGTATTTTTTTCTTATGAATTTTTTATTACATAAATCCACTGACCATTACATTTTGGTCCCATTATGTGAATAATTCTAAATGTTTGATTATTAAAATTTTAAGTACCCTTGAATAGTAGGTTTATCAAAATATGCCACTTCTACGTAAAAATACAAGTTTTTTTAAAGTGGCCTTTAGTTTTAGTGGTATCGTAAATAGTTTTCGATTGTATAAAATTTTTCAAATATTTTTTTTATCCAAAAATGATCAAATGAGTATTTAAATAAGACTTAAACAATGCCAAAAGATATTCGTTGGGATTTATAAAAGATCGTTTTTTACGTTGGGGTCAGCCACAATTAGCTAAAAGCATAATAGTCGAGGCAATGAAGCAGTAAAATGGCCAAAAGTTCTAAATTTTTTGTACTAAGACGGATCGGAATGCCCTTCCAAAAAAAACATCGAAACCTTGGCCTAAACGTCATCTCCGAGGGTTTTCCACAATAGAAAAAGACGAACCCAGAATCGTTATGGTGTTTTTTGGGGCGCTGAATCCGAATTTCCCCAGGCGAGATTTACACAATAATAAATGTGTCAAATTATGAGACGATTTTCGGTTGGTTTTTTGACATCGTGTCTGGAAAACCCTCGGAGATGACGTTCAGGTCGAGGTTCTGGTGCACCAAGTATCTGAAGGCCTACGCTCCGGTGCTCTTGGTGTTCGGGAGATCGTTTTCGACGTGAAATTTGGATTCAGTGCCCCAAAAAACGCTCCCACAATAATTTTTGGGTTGTTTTTGGCAATCTTGTCAGGAAAACTCTCGGAGATGACGTCCATGTCCGGTTCCGGTGCACCAGGTATCCGGGGGGTATTCGCCGAAGCCATATTTGAATTCAGCGACCAAAAAATCCCCGGGCATTGAGTTTCTCTCTTTCCTTGCGTGGATTTTGGGAGAGTTCCACGAAGAATACGTTAATCGGCGCGGCGTTTCTAAACTCCAGGTCGGCTGGGGGTCAATTTAAACATCATAATCGTGATCAGCGACCCCGAACACCTCAAAGAATCCGATTTGGGCCAGTTTTGGCTCTTATTTACAAACTAATTAAATCTTTTAAAAGCCGTCTTGAAAAAAATGCATTTTTGGCTTGTATTTATATAAGTCACAAGGTAGGTACATTTTTTACAAAACATTTTTGGAAGTGAATGCAAAAACCGCATTCCGATCCGTCTTAGTATAAAAAATTCCGAGGTTGAGTGCTTCATTGCCCCAACTATAATTAGTTATGTAAGATTTATTTTGAAGCTGATTTTAAACGTTTAATATTGTCAATTTCGAATTGTAAATTAATACTTTGGTAATTGCTTTAAATTTCTTTTTAGTTTATTTTGAATGGAATTACCATGCCAAAATTATTTCCCTTTTAAATAAAAGACAGAAGCAAAAGTAAACTAGCTGCTAATGATTGGCCATAATATTTCAGAATAATTATTTTTTATTATAAAAGATAAAAAAATATCTATGCTTAATTCCATTTTTCCATTTCCATTTTTAATACTTTTTGTCACGGTGATTGCATTTGTAATACCTATTGTATATTTTATTGTAAATTAAATATAAAAAATAGTCAATATGTATCAAAACCTCATCTGTTTGTGATTGGATGGTGGTGGTAGGCATATTTCTGCTGTAAACTCTTTTAAAAAATGTATATAACAGGAATAAGGATATTTTAACTTATAAAAACTTGAAAAAATATAAATAAAAACGCATTTTTTTCTACTTGCTATACAGGAGATGTCTTAAAAAGAAAATATAGATGTTTCTCTACTAGATGGCGCTGTTAACTCAAATTTTGATATTTTGTGGCATTCCCTGTTTTTTTCCCTGTAATCTTTAATTGTAAAATAAAAAAATATATATTAAATTTCCTATAAAAAGTATTTAAACAAAAATCGCCAAATGCATTACGATTGTTATAATATAGAAATAAACCTAAAAAAGGCAAGAAAATCTATGTTTTTTGCATAACTTTTTCGTCCCTTTAGATTTATCTAAGAGAACCTCCTGATTCAAACAAAAAGAATTTTATGTACTTTTAAATAACATGCTAACCCACTAAGCAAAGAACATCTTGAGCACGTTTTGTAACGTTATTTAAAAGTAACTGTGATAACGTTTAGTTTTAAACGTTATTTTATCATGTCTGTTTCGTTTTCTTAAATTGTTACTGATAATTTTCGTTTCTGTAACATATCCTTGTAAATATTTTTAATACGGTATAGAACAAACATCTTAGTGACGTAATTTTTATGTACACTTATGTTAACGTTAAAATGTTGCCATGTATAGAACGGTCTTTTAAATACAAGTTCGATACATCTGTTAATATACATATCAGATACGATTATAATTTGTTAAAACATAAAATGTTATTGGTGTAACGTTATAATATTGATATTATTTAATGCAGAATGGTTACGTTTACTGCGTCTACTACATTTCCTCGTGGAAATGTAAGCACAGTTAACATATCGACCTCGTTTGCTTAAATGTACCCCGCACAGAGATTGTTACATGTTTTGACAACGACGCCAGGTTTAGAGAAAGAAGCTTCGCTTTAGTACTTAACATTACTTTATTTTAAGAACAATTGTGTTTTTTGGTTTTTCTCGTGATATTAAAGGGAAATATTGATCGGAAAGTAAGTATATTACAGTATTTTCTATTACACTTCAGGTTTTATGTATGTATGTAGGTATATAGATAAACTGACCATCCAGATTTTGAAGTTAAGGTTTTTAAGCCATAAGTTTAGAAAAACCAGCGCCAGCCGTTTCTTTAAGATAAATATTGGAGTAATAAGTCCGGATTTAGTTTGGTGAGGTACCTCCCATTCCCTAGACACATATAAATTAAAGAAAGTATAGATTAAAATTTGGTTGCTTTATACCTTACATATTAGTCATTTCTAAGACTGGTAAGTAGTATTTTTGCAAGTCGAGTCAAGCGGTTTGTAGGGCGAGCCGTAATTGACCGTAGGCGACTCCTTGAAGCTTCGCCAGACCTGCAAAACACTTGTTTTTCGATCATGTAATGTACAATGTTTTTTTTTCAACCGAAGCTATTAAAAAAAAGCAATAATAATATTTTAATGATCGACAACAGGTCTATTTATCCGCTTGACATGGATTTGATACTTATTATAACAATAAGAATAATTTAAGACACCCACAGTACGGTAGTAGTTAGGCTAAGCCTTCGTAGACTGTCCAAAGATAAAAAAAACACTGAAGTTCGTTTCAGTAACAACCATGCATAAAAACGGCTATGCTCCAAATAGCAGCTTATTTTTCATTTCATGGATGCAAAGTAGCCCGAAAAAAAGTTACTTTCTGACCAGAATGTTTTCCAGAAAATGGGTATTTTCCGATCGGTAAAAAAACTTTTTAGGGGACTTATATAGCAAAAATTGAGTATTTTAAATAAATGAAATACTTCGGTTGAATAAATTTGATCAAAGTTGTAACTTAAAGGATTCACTGTAAAGTATTTTATTTTGTTCTTTTTAGAGCCCCTGATATTAGACATTTGACACATAAATAATAGTAATAATAATAATAATAATAATACTGAAATTATTAGAAAATTAATTTTTAAATAAATTGTTGATGCAGCACATTATGTTTTTATATGACAACTATTCAAAAAGTGGATTGGCAGTTAAAAAGAGAGGCATAGGTTTAACATGCTCAAGTTAATCAAGACGGCTCCCAGGGAGAGCAAGTAACGTAACTAGTATAACTGTAAGTAAAAGTTTTTTTAAGGGATAAATTGAATTTTTAATTGGATTGTTTATCAAATAGAAGCAAAATAATTATATAGTACAAAGTGTCTAAATGTTTTTTTAAAATTGGGTGGTTTATCAGTATTTACCATTTAGTAATGGCTAATCGAGTAGCTAATATAAGAGAAAATTTGACTATATATTTAAAAAAATTGTAGGCTTTAAAGCCAACACAAGGTTTTTATCCTTTATAATATTGAAATAAAGTATCTATAATACTATTTGCAAATACAGTTTTTTGCCAAACTTGTGATATAAAATTATCTTTTTAATTAATGAAGCAATTATGTCAGTAACCAAAAGTTTTGGGGCAAATATTTTACACAGTTTTTTTCCAGGTAACTAGGAGGAAAAAATAGAACAGAACAGGGTATTAGTACATACAGTTGTTTTTTAATAAGCATTTTTTAAATTATGTAGGCGATTTTTATTCCTAACTTAAGACCTTTTTACTTTTTTTAATATTACACATCACGAAATGTGTAAGACTTTTTATAAAGTAAATTAAGAAAGATAAACATTATCACATGAACATTTATATATATATATATATATATATATATATATATATATATATATATATATATATATATATATATATATATATATATATATATATATATATATATATATATATATATCAACTGTTACACTTTGTGTGGATTTAGAAAATAAGCTTTCCATATTAAATAGTCTGTACAAAAATTTGGGAAATATGAAAGGAAAGTTGTAGACATCAGATATTTTTATGAATAAATTTTTCCCTATAGTTTATATTAGTTTTTTTTTTATTAGGGATAGTTACTTTTCACTGGTTTTATCTTGGAAACTATTGTACTATTTCAGGGTGGACGAAAAAATTATTATCAAAAATAACAGGTAATTTATCACAACATTTTTTTACATCCATATTTTTTCAGTGGCATCTTTAATAGCAGAGTGGACGCAACATTTACTTTTATAAATGAAAATGCTAAAACTTTAGGGTAAACATTTTTTTAATATTGTTAATTAATTAATTTTTTGAGGTTTTAATAATCGATAGAATACTTCACAGTTTTAGTTTTAGAAAACTCGAACATGAAGGATATTTAATCAAATCTTTTTTACTTGACCAGCCTACATTTTAAAAAATATGTATCACTTTGTTAGTGCTTTTTTGCGTATAAGTAAATTTTCGCCCACTCTAGATGATTAACAGAAAATAGTATATGAGGAAAGGCGTGAAAAATCGTTTAGTAATTTTAATCAAATCCGTGATAAATTACTTTAATATCAAAAAAGTTTGCCCTTTTTAATATAGTTAGTATCCTGCGCCTCCTAGTGATAAAGTCGCCAACTTGATACTTTTAGTGACTTTCAAAGCCATCTTCATTATACTAATTTTTATTTTAAAGCTGTACCATCCATATGTTGCTATACATTAAATGGTTAACAAAATACGATTTACGACCATAATTAATTAAACATTCTGTATTATTACTATACACCACACATAAGGGATCCAAAAGATCTTTTAATGTTATATAATCAACATAACAGAATTACCTATTTAAATCCTTAGAAAAACCTCTTTACAACGTAAGTTATATAACGTGGATGTTTCAGAATATGTGTTAGGCCCAACCAAAGCAAAATACGTAACGGGGCCGTGTAAGTTTCAAACAAAAACGTTGTATTTTTAACGTAACAACGATTTTGTTAAGTTGAAGGAAATATAACGAAACTATTAGGTTCAAGGCGCTGTTATTGTTTCAAGAGGATAAACGTAACAAAGGAACAAGAAAACATAAATGTAACGTAATTAGGATGATTTTTTGCTTAGTGGGAAGTTTCGTTAAAATCAGTTAAATGGTTTTTGCAAAATAATTCTGCAATCCAATATGCAGAATCTGGATTCGTCAGTAAAAAGAACATTCTGCCATTGCTGTAAGTTCCAATTTAAATAGTCAGTCGCAAACTGCAGCCTAGCTACTCGGTGACGGCAAAGCAGTTTTGGTCCAGTTTATGGTCTGCAAGCTTTTAGACCAAACTCCTTAAATCTATGACGAACTGTCCACACACTAACGTTTCTACCTCGGACTTCTTGAAGTTGATTTTTTGCCTGTACCGATGTTAAATGGCGATCCCGCAAAGAAGGAACTTAAAGAAATCTGTCATCAACAGCAGTAGTTTTGCCAGTTTCCAGAAAACTTTCGAATACTTTTTTGATGGTAGCGCGATAAAAATGAAGGATTTTTGCAATATATTTAAAACTACGTCCGTCTTTAACAGGTGCAATAGCTTTTGCGCAATTCTTGGCACTTAAAACCATGACAGTAGAAAATGTTTGTAGTTTTTTTTACATATACAAGAGATCTTAAGATTTCAAACACTTTTTTAGAAATGAAAATCCAATGAATTTCCTTTAGAAATAGTTTATTCTTATCGACACTTTTTTCGGCTATAGACAACTCTATTGATTTCGTAAATTTTTAATAAAAAAATTACTTAAAATAATATTTTAAAAGTTCTCGAACGAAAGCTTTTTTAATCTATCGAAATCGTCAATTGATCGATGATTGGTTGCCAAGTTGACAAACAATAGGAAATATTGACGGTGGTCTCCGCAAACCTTGTTTGTGTTATTTCATTGGTAAAGCACAAACGAAGTTTGCGTAGATCACCGACAACCAGGCACGTAGCCAGGAGGGGTTGAAGCCCCCCCAAATTCGTATAAATTTTGTTTACATTTACCCAAACGTATCTAACAGAGAGAAAGTTTATTAAAAACTTGACATATTATTTTTATTCATAAAAAAAATAAATATTAAAGAAGACAGTGAAGAAAGACATGAAAGTGTCTTCTCTCTCTTTAACTCGGTTTGCATAAGTTTGGAAGAGATTTCTAAGACGACGCGGAACATTTCTTCAACAGCCTCAGCTTTATTGGCAGCCATGTAGAAGAGTGAATTTATCGTCAGTCTTATCGTTTGTGAGAAACTTTTTAGTCTTACTTTGCCGTTGTCTTTGCTTCTTCAAGAAAAGTTTCTTGATCTGGTATCGGCCTTACAACATGCGAAAGAGGTTCCAAGCACTTTAAGAAATCATCGAAAAGATGCAGACAAAATCTTCAACGAAATTTTCAACTCGGCATCGAGACTTTCAGAAGAACTGTTTGAACCTAACTTGAAGGTTCCACGACTTACAACAAAGCAGACGAAGCGCGCCAATCAACAAATTACTTCGGCTGAAAACTATTACAAGGTGGCCGTCTTCTGCCTTAATAGTTTGATTCAAAATTTAGCAGACAGATTTATTTTAAATGAAGATATTCTTCCAAGTTTTCAGGTGCTTCTTCCAGGGTTTTTTTGTATTCATGAAACAAATAAGTTGGAGAATTTAGCACCGTACTTCGATGACAGAATGTCACTCTCTGCAGTGAAAGCTGAGTATGAACTATGGTGTGGAAAAGCTTCCACCATAGATGCTAACCTGAAGGTGCTGAAAGTGTTAGAGCACTGCGATCCAGTCTATTTTTGTTTAATTAGGTACCGACTCACCGTCTTAGCTTCTTTGCCTGTGACAACAGCTAGTGTAGAAAGATCACTTTCTACAATGAAAAGAGTAAAAACTTTACCACGTAGTGTGATGAGCGACAACAGACTGAGTGCACTGGCTATGATATCAGTTCACTGGGATATCACCGTGGAGCCAGACAAAGTGATCGACATTATGGCTGGGAAAAAGATCAGAAGATTGCTTTTGTAGTTGCGGCCTTTTAAAACTTAGATTATTTGTAGGTTTTTACATTTTAAAACTTAGATTATTGGTACATTAAATAATAAATTATAAATTTTGTTGGTTCGAAACATCTGTCTTTATGTTATAAGAGCTCCTTCTCCATTAAAGTATTGGATACAAATCTGATAAATGAAAATTAGTGAATCCATCCCCACCATTTCATGAAATCTCAAAGCCCCCCCGAGGAAAAATCCTGGCTACGGGCCTGCCGACAACATTTATTTTTTGCACATAATTTATATAAAATTGGTTTGTTAAAACAAATAAACAAAACTGTTTATAACTTTAAACAATTACTAAGGGCACCAAAATGACCAGATTTTTATTAAAAAAAACTCTCTAAGAGCGTAAATCTCTAGAGTGTTCATTTTTTCAATCAAAATTGAATTGGAAAAGTATTATGCAAAAACTATTAAACTGTTTTATCGAAAACTGGTATGATTTTTAAACATAGCATTAGGTTGATTTTGGCCCAATATGGAGGCCCTGAGAGAAATTTAAAGGGTCCAAATAATAATTATTTAGAAAAATAGTTCTTTTTTGTCTTTTTTGGTTATTGCAATTTTGCAACAAACATAGTGCATTTTGCGATATCTTACTAAACCCGTCGTTTAGGAAATTAAGTAGTAAAACTTATTCTTTTTTTTTACAATTTTTGTCCATGCCCAATACTTACAGAGTTATGAATAAACAAACATGAATTTTTTAATGTATTTAGATTTTGTCTTTTTAATAAGTGTTTCGTTCTTTTTGAGAAAGAGCATTTCTCGAATTCTTGTTATATACATTTTTTAAAGAATTTTTAGAAAAAGTCTGCGAAATCGTACATCAATACCCTTTGTTTCCTGATGTATAAGTCAGTTACAAAAACGGGAGTTTTTTTTAATCTGGCAAATTTTTACTAATATACCACAAAAAGCGCAATAATAGTATATTAAATTATAAGAATTAAAAGTGAATCTTTTTTTACGAGCAATTTTTGCAGTTGCAAATGCAAAATTGTGAGTAAAAAAGCACTTAGTACGTATAATATATACCATTTTTCTCCAACCAAGTCAAAATTAATACATTTAGTTATTCTAAAATCGTTTTTAAATCCTAGGATTAAAAGTAGCACTTTAAATCTAGGATTAAAAGTGTTGATAAGCAACGAGCTCATTTTTGTACGGTATGAGAATTGATAGCTTTTTCACCTGAAAATAGTACAAAAATGTCAACATTTTTTGACGGTTGGAATAAAAATATATTTTTACTTATGAAATATTAAGGCTGCAACAGCAGGTTTTGAATGGGATATGTTACTTATTTTTATTTAAGGAAGTTTACTCGAAAAACGGCTTTTTTTTAAATATATAAAATTAATATATAGAGTTAATATATTTTTTATTTACAAAAATTGTCTTTTATCTTTTTTTTTTATCTTGGGACAGTCCACGAAGGCTGATGCCTAAGTACTAACGTACCGTGGGTGTCTTAATTATCTAATTATAGAACAAAATGCAATTTTTTATCGTGTGTGAAGCGAAATATTAACAATCAAATTGTGCATAATAAACATTGTTGATATCTGTCATGTATAAAAGCCATGCATATATTTTGGAATATCTCGAAAACGATTACTATATTTTTAAAAACTAATGCACATAAATCAATATAATAGAAAATTTAAAAAACCCTAAGTTTTTTACCATTTTGTTAAAAATATAATGTTTTGGAAATTTACTGAGTCTGTCTGTTATTAAGAACAAAAGTACACTATTTTATTCTTTTCTTACGTAATTGCCGTTATAGAAAGTGTATTTTACTAGGTGGGTCCAAAAACAGTAAAATAGTGTAAAATATTACTGAATATTAATCAGACCTCATGTGCTGTACACACAGTCTCCTAGAAAATTAATATTTTTAAGCATTGGGAACCTCTAACTTTTGGTAAAACGTATTCGATTTTATTTGGAACAGCGGTAAATTTGGGTTTTATTTAAAATACTGCATCACAATTTAAACTAAAATACGAAAAATATAATGATCCCTCCTGGTACTAATCCCGGCCCGTTCAACAATCAAATTTGGTTAGAGCAAGATGAGCTAGTTCGGAGTGGATGGCATGAAAGAGACGAAAATAAAAGATGTTTATTCGAGATTGGAGGTTTAAATTGTAGACGGACCGGGCTTTGCATCTTCACTATCTACGACCATGGTACGAGAAGTGGAAGACTAGTTTAAATGAGGAGAAGACTGAATGTATAATTAAAACGAAAAAAATTACAAATAACAAAATAAACATACCTATTAAAATAAATGACACTTACATACAGCCACAAAAAACCCTTAAATACCTTGGCGTGACCATAGACGACCGCCTTTCCTTCCAGCAGCATATAACCCAGTTATTGCATAGAGGCTACGCAGCCATGCATAACCTCTATGCATTGCTATCCCCAAAATCTAACCTATCCCCTAGAAACAAATTGACAATTTACAAGCAAATAATTAGACCGTCTATAACATAATATGCTGCACCAATATGGTGCAGCATATCAAACACACAAATGACTAGACTACAACGATACCAAAAGAAGGCAATACGTTGCGTAACGTCCTCAGGACATTACATAAGAATAGACGAACTACATGACTTAACGAACACGTCAAGAATAGATGAATACATCTATTCCTTGGCAAACAAATTTTACAACACACAGCCGCAAAAGTCTGTTTTAACGCAAGACTTGATGCGGCTCAGACATTATGATGACATCAGACATAAGCCACTATACCACAAACTACCCCTCTACTACCAAGACAATTAACAATCCGATCAATCCCTAATTTTTTAACCCTTAAACCTAACACGAAACAGCGAGGTATCTGCAAACATAAACTTATGAACAGGACTACTAACCAGACTTAATAAGAATGAATGGGAATGAATGAAAAAAGTGAATAGTATGAATGAGAGTGCGAATAATGAATCAAATACTGAACAAATGTGAATTAATGTGAAGTACCGACAACAATATAGACCGGGCTTGGTTTATTGCTACGTTGTAACTGACACAATGCTACATAGTACCTGATAGAAAACAAGCTGGGTTTTTGGCTACTTTTCCCAGCAATGCTTTTCAACTACAGCTTGTAAATAAAACTTAATTAATAAAATTCCTCCGAGCTTCTAGCAGAACCAATGGCTAATAACGTTTTTGAGATCATTGATCGGAAAATGCTATCAATCCCTAAACCAATACTTCCCCCCTACCTAGGGTTCCCACCAGCCCCAACCCTTACCCGGTTGTCGCCGTCGTTATATTGTAAATATATTGTATGTACACACGTAGTCTTAGGAAGTATTCTAAATATGTACGTAACTAATAAAGCTGTTTGTAAGTAAGTAAGTAAGGCTTTGCTTACTATAAGGCGATAACTTTGTGTACAACTGTCGCGAGTAAACTACCTTAATAAAAAAATATGATCTATGCCCTAATATTACAAGAAATATTTTTTTAAGAATGGTTTAATACTTTAAAAGTCCATAGAGTAAATAATAGAAAATTACTTACCCAAAAACAACTTTTGGTACTGTTAACATCTTTTATATTGCGACCATCTTTTTCTTTTACAGTTTCTACATTATCTAGTACAGTTTTTGTTTTTTTGTTATCAGCTATATCAGTATTCCTTTTAATTAAATTCTTTGCTTTTTCCTCGGCAAATAAAACTCTTTTTTCATTCTTTTGATTTGCCTTATTTAATTTATCATCTTTATTATCAATATTTAAATAGTTTTCATTGTTAAAGCTCAAAATTAGCTTTTTTTCAGGTGGGTTACCGATCTCAGCTGGAAGAACTGTTATTATGGGAGTTGATGTTCTTATCAAGTCCTTAGGAATATCTTCGTCAATTTTCCAAGACCGTAAAAATTGGAAAATATAGAGTAAGTTGGGCATTTTAAGATTAAGAGGCATTTTTTCTTGGCGTAATATCCTAAAAAATTAAACAGAGCCCATATTAATTTAAAAAAATTAAAAGAGAAATAGCAAAATTTTTAAGTATATCGCTTTGAAAAATTTTTGGTTTATTTCTTTAATTTTATTTTTTTTATTTTCCGAGGTTACCTTTAATAAAATAAATAGATTTACCACAACTATATTCTACTATTTATGTATAGTATAGCAACATTAAAATAAAATAAAAAGTGGCACATCTTGGAGTCGTCGTTTTGGCGTTAAGTCGTTTTGGTATTTTTCTTTTTCGTTTATTAGTGTTTTTAAAAACAGAAATACCTTAAAATAATTAAATCAATACCTAAAACTTATTTAAATCAAGCCATATCAAAACAAATAACAGTCTTAGTGGTACATTTACACTATCTAAGTCATTGTTATTCCACTTTGGAATGAACAACGTTTGCTTAAACAAGAGATTTTGTCGAAGGGTTATTATATCAGAACGAAATGCTGTTACTCAATGCTCTAAATTATAATTTATAATGCTACCCATTGTGCTTTATTAGATTATAATTAGACTATACCTATTTATATAAAAAATAATATTTTGCATTAAGCCAATAGTATTCGTTAGGGCCCTTCCTTTGGTTTTTTTATTGACTAAAAATAAGCCATAAAGAGGATTTCTGTCAAATATTTTCTTATATATATATATATATATATATATATATATATATATATATATATATATATATATATATATATATATATATATATATATATATATATATATATATATATATAAATAAATATACTTATAAACTTCTTGAGCTTTGTTATAAATAATACCAACCAATAGGTAGAAATCTTTGGGCATATAAATTTAATGAACTGAAAAGAAAGATTAAAAGTCCTGTTAGATATGACTACTAAGCTTGGTTGGTTTAAAATTACGAGGCCCCCAAGTAAATGGATAACTGGGGAACCCAAACCGGGGTTACACGTGTTGGGGATGGTCACACCCCAATTTGGCCGGGGACACCCTTGACCTGCAAAGCAGCCAGCTTATGAAACAATCGTAGTTCAATACAATTGAACGTAAGAAGCAACAACCCCTTTTAAGTAATTTTAAACCAACCAATTTTAGTATCAAAAGGTTAAGATGTTAGCAGTTTCCTTAATTATTTCGCAAGCCATAGTAGATGTTGTCTGTACGCTCTCTGATTCCCTAAGTTAAAACCCACCTTAACCACGGTTTTTATATTTGGGGGCCCAAAAACAACTTACGGTGATATGTTTTTGTTACAGATATATTTATTCTAGAAGGATCCTTTTTTTAAATCAATCAGTGGTAAGAATTATTTTTTAATTTTTTGTTTAACAAGGGAAACCCATAATATTTTTAAATTAATTATTTTTGATCGGCGTTCCCCAAATCACTCAATATTTTTAACCAATCAGCGTCAGTATTTGGTAAGGATTATATTTTAAGTTTTGATTAACATGGGTAACATGCCCTATTTTTAGTCAATCAGCGTTTGCCATCCTGATATTTTTAACCAATCAGCGTCGAGTATTTGGTAAGTAGTTACTGAACACACCCTAGTTTCTGAACATACTCTATTTTCCTTTATTCACAGTACACCGAGGTTATAAATAGAAGTGTTCCGCGACACATCAGCTCATTCTGTTCGTGACAGTCATAGAGTACAGACGTGTTTAAGCTCTCGCTAATACTTAGAAAATCTAAAAGATGGAAAAGTTTATCATTATTAAAGACGCCGTCAAGAGGGTAAGAGGTATAATTTAACCGGTCGTACCTTAGATTTTAAGTTGAAGCCTGTGCCCGATCGACGCAGAACCTGTCAGTTGGTGGGGGACGGGATCAAACAAATAATTGATCGCTCCGTAGAAAATATTTTATCAACAGATTATATAAGTTTATTTTTGCTCGAAGGATTTTGCCCGTGGTGAAGGATGGATGAGATTTATGCCGGCCAAGGATGTAAACTATGAAGATATTTGGAATGTCATAAGTAGTATTTATCAGTCAAATTCTTCAGGTTTAAACACAGAGTCGTTTTGCCTTGGAGTTACATCTGTTCGTTTGCCTACTGGCCGTGGTAGAGGAAGGAGGTATAATTCTTTTGTAGAGGAATGTGGAGTACGAAAGGGAATTGTTTGTATTAACAATAAGGACAATCTATGTTTGCCAAGGGCTTTGGTGGTCGCGATGGCCAGCGTTGACAAAGACTCTTTATATACAAACATACGCAAAGATACTGGAAAGCTACAAACAATAAAAACCAGGGAGTTGTTGGAAAGGTCAGGTGTAACTATTCCACAAGAAGGAGCTGGCATTCCTGAGCTGCAAAAATTACAGTTGTATCTTAAAGACTACAAGATTGTCGTGTATAAATATGGATCAAAAGGTAGAGATGTTATTTTTGAAGGAGATAGTGAAAGTACCAGACATCTAAATCTGTTACAATATGAAAATCATTTTAATGTTATAACGTCGCTAACAGCGGCCTTTGCGTGTAGTTATTATTGCGAGAGCTGTCATATACCTTATGACCATAATGATAAACATAGATGTGGAGGTACTTGTGCTAGTTGCCTTCAGGCTCCAAGATGTTTAGATGTCGATATTAAAATTAAATGTGGGGCTGTCATCGTTATTTTAAAGGCCAGACGTGTTACGATAATCACCTTAAGGAAGGATCGTGGGAGAAGAGCAGTGTGTGTGTAGAAATTCGTAGTTGTGAAAACTGTTTTAAAGTTGTAAGGGGTAATAGAAATCATACGTGTGGCGAGGTGTTTTGTAAAACCTGCAGAGCCCATGTCCCTGAAAATCATCTCTGCCATATTCAACCAGACACTGGGAAGCCTAAATTGAAGGATCAGCTATTTGTATTTTACGACTTAGAGACACAACAAGAAGAATTATTGGCCGATGGTTCTCTTCTTCACAGGCCTAATCTCTGCGTTTTTAAGCAATGTTGTGATGTGTGTATTGACACAGAATTGAAGCTTTGTCGAAAATGTGGTCTTCCTTAAATATAATTAAAGGTGACGTCATCGAGAGGTTCATGGAGTTTATACTGAATCAGCGAAAATTATTCAAGAACGTGGTAGTAATGGCACACAATGGTCAAGCCTTTGACCATCAATTTATTTGAACCACGTATTAACCAAGACTGATCTTACACCCGAACTGATAATGAGAGGCACCAAAATAATTATGATGGAAATTGGCAACGTTACGTTTATAGATTCGCTTAACTATTCCCCATGGCATTAAGTAAATACCTAAAGCTTTCGGTTTGGGTGATGGATTTAAAAAAAGGGTATTTTCCTCATTTGTTTAATACTAAGGCAAATGAACATTACGTGGGCATATTACCTCCTGTGGAATATTACTCTCCAGACACAATGAAGGGAAAGTGATCAATACTGATTTCTTAAAATGGTATGAGGAACACAAAGGAGATAGTTTTGACATGCAGCGCGACATCGCCGATTATTGTGTATCTGATGTGGAGATTTTAACTGCAGCCTGTTTAAAATTTAGAGAACAGCTAATGAACACCGCAAATGTTTGTCCTTTCACTGAGGCCACCACGATAGCATCGGCTTGTAACAAAGTTTTTCGAAGAAATTTCCTCCAACCTAATATTATAGGACTTATCCCTAAAAACGGGTATAGATGGAAGGACATGCAAAGTAAGATTGCTATAGAATGGCTGCTGTGGGTGGAAAAGGAACGCAAAATTAATATTATTCATGCTGCGAAAGGTGGGGAAATGGTCCTTCATGGAGTTAAGGTTGATGGCTTTTGCTCTGAGACAAACGAGGTGTTTGAATTTCAAGGCTGTTATTTCCATGGTTGTCCTAGATGTTATAATTTTGGCCGCAATGATCCCCTTTACGATGATCCTTCTAGCACTTTAAATCTAAGGTATGAAGCTACAGTTGCCAAAATTGAAAAGCTTAAATCCTTAGGATATACGGTGCATGAAATGTGGGAGTGTGAATTTAGAACGTTGCTGCTTGAAACTCCCGAAATTAATAGTTACACCAAGAACCATCCGCTGATTACCTCTACACCTTTAATTCCTCGTGATGCCTTCTATGGAGGACGTACTGGCAATGTTTGGAATATTATGACTGTAATAATCAAAGATGAAAAGATTAAATATGCCGATGTCTGTTCATTATATCCCTACGTCTGCAAGTATGGCAAGTTTCCAATAAATCACCCAGAGGTTATTGTAAGGAGATGCCTGTAAGAACTTAGACTTCAAGAAACAGATGGCCTGATTAAATGTTCGATCCTTCCGCCAAGAGAACTGTATCATCCTGTATTACCACAAAAGATGAACAATAAATTAATGTTTGTTTTATGTAGACTCGTGGTGAGGCGTTAAGTACTTCCAACTGTCCCCATAACGATGAAGAGCGAGTACTCACAGGCACCTGGGTGATTGACAGGTTGTAAAAGCTTAAAGGATATAAGGTTCTTGATATATTCGAAATTTGGAAGTATAACACCGTTCAATTTGATAAGTGTTTGGGAATAGAGGTCTGTTCACATCCATGATGAACAAGTTTATAAAAATTAACAAGAAGCATCTGGATGGCCGAGTGATTGTACTACAGAAGAACAGAAATACCGATATATCGAGGACTTTTCAATAGAAGACGTAAAACCAGAGTATTCAAGTATTGTTAGTAACCCGGGTCTTAGATCTCTAGCAAAACTTATGTTAAAATAACTTTTGAGGAAAATTTGGTCAGAGAAGAACCAGCCAAAGACCAAGATTGTAAACGACCCTGCTGAATTCTTTGGCATGATTACAAATCCCTCTATTATTTTGAATAGTGCTCTACCTGTAAACGAGGAGACACTAATAGTAACTTACGAACACACAGAGGAAACATTCGATACTCTACCAACAGTTAATGTGGTTATAGCGGCATATGTAACGGCACAGGCTCGACTTAAACTTTATTCATATTTGGAACAACTTGGCGAGAGAGTTTTGTATTACGACACAGACTCTGTAATCTACGTTTCAAACGACGGCGAAGAAGATATTCCAACCGGCCAATTCATCGGAGATATGACGGATGAATTAGAAGGTTACGGACCTGGTTCTTATATAACAAAATTTGTAAGTGGCGGTCCTAAGAACTATTCCTTTCAAATCTATTCCACGAACAAGCAGCAGGAAGAGATTATATGCAAAGTTAAAGGAATCTGTCTTAACCATGCCGCTTCAAAATTGATAACTTTGATTCGATTAAGAAGAATGGTTCTTGAGAAGTCACCACCAATACAATTATGTCCAGGAATATAAGGCGAACCAAGGAGCACAGTAGTCACCACACAAGAAACCAAACTTTACAGCAAATTCAACAAAGCGCAAGTTTCTACCAGATGGCAGCTCAGTTCCTATGGTTACAAGAAGCAAAAATTATAATGTGTGTTAATATATGTATATTGTAACTGTTGTTTAAATAAATGTATTTATCTTTGTTAATTTTGTTATTTCGTTGTCTGACAACTCCCTCCCATGATGATCATAAGAGAGAGATGTAATCTTTTGTTCACACACAGTTAAAAGCTTAACCAATAATGATCCATATATGTTGCCAATTTAAAAGGTTTTCTTTGAAATTTCGTTTTGAACCTTAAAAAACGAATGGGGCGCATTGAGAGTTGAGTTCATGTGCTCGCAGCCTGTTACGATTAATTTTTATTTTTGAATCTTCGGAGTTTGTAACATTATATTTATTCTTATACTCTGTGTGTTCAAATTATAAATTACAATCAACCGGAACTCTCAGAATTATAGACCTGTATATTATTTTGTTCTAACTTATTTTTACAAATAGGTCTTATACTTAGAAACATCAACAAATCTAACCGCATGGACCATGTTGGACCTGTTCAAGGACCAACCTCTGTTAAGCCTAACAAACGGTCAAAAATTTGGTAAGTGACATATTATATAGCTCCAAATTGTTAATACATATTAATTTCACTACCTATAGACAGGTTATAGTTTTCCAACGTCTTATTAAAGTTTAGGGCCAATGAGCAAAATGGTAATCCCTGCTTGCAAACCAGTTAGTTTTTAGCTGAGAATCGGCTTTATACAGTTGAATTCTATATATTTAGTGTCTACGTGGTTAGTATGACGTTACGCTAATACCAACTCATCATCAGGGGTTTAATTACCTAACACTATCTATAAGATATAATATGACAGGTGATAACACTTAAGACGTTTCATTAGTTTTAAACCAAGCTCCTCTTCAGGGGTTAGCGCCCGAACGGCACACACTTGTACCTATACTATTAAACAACGTTTCCTTATTTAAACATCCTCATCATCAGGGGCATGTACCTATATGTTACGGTATAATTCGACAACAGAAATATTTTTAGTGACAGCTAACATAATATTTTTAATACATAAATGGCTTGCTCTATGCTTCAACGTTTCTATATTTACCAACATCATCATCATCGGGGTATTAACTACTACTTATATCTGTATATTTTAGAGTCTTTATTTTGATCTTCGGTATTTAATTAATGAGCATGTGAACCTAATAAATTAATGTTTAGCAAGTAGATAGACCTATACATAAACAGGTTTCTATAAAGAGTCAGCTAAGCGCAAGTGTTCATCACTCTATATTTTAACATTTTTATGACATATTTTTGTTACAATTGGCCTAATTACCCTGTTTAAGGAACCAACCTGTTTGGTACGTGTTTGGTATTGACTTAAGTTAATAAATATAGAGACTTTAACCTATAAGCAGTATGCAAACAACCCTCATACCAAGTCTAGGAATGGCAATTTTTAATAATATTTTGTTTTTTCTTTAAATCTAACGAATTAGTTTTGTACTGACTAATTTTTTGTTACAAATAGGTCTTGATACGTTAGCCATCTGTTGATCAAACCGTATATTAACTCCTAAACCTTTAAACTGTACTTGCTGACAAATGGACCTCTACATCTAAGACCTGGTAAGTGACCTATTTTTTATATTACTCCTTTTGGTGCTATGGTTCTAAACTGATTAATTCCCCACAATATGGGCAGTATTTTCTATATATAGGCCTTCGAACGTCCTTATTAAGGATTTTAGAGCTGAGGAGCGAAGTGGTAATCCCTGCTTACAAAACAGGTAGCTTTTAGCTGAGAACCGGCTTTATGCAGTTTGAAAGTGCCTATCTGGTGTATGTTTAACCTAATCTCTAATATTTTTATTACTTTAATTATTTTGTCGATATTTTTAATAATAATAAACCACATGTCTGCTAGTAAAATTTGAGGTTACGACTTTCTTGGGTAAACAACGTTTCAATTTTACCCGTCATCCGCATCCTCGGGGTTTCGAGCCTCTAATTTTTATTTAATTATTTAACATATGCTTAAACGTTTCTATATATATATATATAATCATCATCGGGGTATTAACTATTACTACGTATTGCATTCAACAACCAATATATTTTTAATAAACTAACGGCTCGCTCACTATAAATATTAAACGACGTTTCTATATTTAACTAACATCATCATCTGGGTATACCTGTTTTATACTATTACTTATACCTTGTTAATAACGTTTCTATATTTAACCAGTATCATCATCATCAGGGTTTTTAATAACGCCCATATTCCCCATAATAATTCGGCAACGGCCATACTTTTAATAATTAAATGTATATGTTCTATACCCGTTTCTATATTTTAAACACAGTCATCATCGGGGTATTACACACAGGACTAAAGGCAGGGTCCCACAGTTTTTGACAGGTGACAGTTGACAGGCGCCATTTTTAACACCTAACCTATGTATGTAGTTTTTGACAGGCTCCGTTATTTTAACATATGCACAGTGCTAGCCTAAGATTCCTAATATACTCTACACGTTTTAATCAATATATTTTAACTTAGCCGTTTGGCTGCATAGGTTAAGGCGTTGAAACCAGAAGCAAGGCACTAGGTGGTTCAAATCCCCGGACTTTTTTTATTTAATTCGCCCCCGATGACGTCGAGATCCAAGATGGCTGCCAACAGCTGATGATGACGTCACACCATGGATTTGACCAGCGACATAAATATAGTTAGGTTAAGATTCCTACAGATGGCGTAGTGCCCTGAGCCTAAGCGTGGGGGGCCCCCGCATGTGACGTAATACCTATAGCCTAAGATTCCTAAACTACCCCTATTTAAAATCATCCTCTATTTTGGATAAGGGTTGAAGATGGCCATAAAATTGCAGAACGGACCTTAAATTTCTCCCATAAAAATACATGGGAAAAACTACCCTTATTATGTTAACGGTATAGCATTCTCTTGCTTAGTCACTCAGATCATGGTTTGGTCACATGCCGCCACGAACCGTCTGGCACTATTCGGCCGACTGGGATGGTCTGAGAGATTTCTTTGCCAGCTACCCTTGGGATCCACTCCTTTTCGACTTTCGATTATTCCGAAATATGTAAACAAATTACCGAAACAATTCAACTAGGCATGAGGCTATATTCCCCATACCAAACAAACCCCATTACTTCAAATCACAAACCTGGTTTCAAATCAAAAAGCCAGACTTTAAAAATTAAAGCCCAAAAAAAGTTTCTCCAAAACTGTCCCAAAATCGACAAAGGCCTTTCCAGAAAGAAATCAGTATAATTAAAACCCTTTAAAACCAAAACCGTTTTAACAATCGGATAAAAAATATCATTTTCTTGCTTTTCTCGAAACAGTAAATCCTTTTGATCCTTTGCCAAAAACATTAGTCAAAACTTTTGCACAATTTCTTTTCTACCCTAATATCAAAGATATAATTGTTTCTGCTTCTAAAGGAAAAGACGAACTATTTGCGAAACAGTTTGCTACAAATTCTACACTCAATCCTTCCGTTAATCTTCCTCTTCAAACTGTTGCCCCTGCTCCTCAAATGTCCGATATCATTTTTAAATTAGCAGAACAAGGGATTCTTTTTTTTCTTAATACTAAAAAATCGTGTGGGCTGGATGGCATACCACAATCGTCTTAAAAAATTTCTTCCAGCTTGCACCCATCCCATCTCGTCTCTTTCGAATCTCTTACGACACGGGCATTTTCCGGAGAGCTGGAAAGCTGCACTTGACATATCCAAAGCTTTCGACCAGGTCTGGCATGATGGTCTTCTTAACAAACTTCCTTCTTACGGTCTTCCA
Organism: Listronotus oregonensis; assembly: GCA_019359885.1. Classification (NCBI taxonomy): domain Eukaryota; kingdom Metazoa; phylum Arthropoda; class Insecta; order Coleoptera; family Curculionidae; genus Listronotus; species Listronotus oregonensis. Next base: position 1,074 of record JAHBCN010006309.1, on the reverse strand, counting down.
CGTAATTTTTCTCTTGGCTTTTCAGTTTTCTTTCTAATCGACGTATATTAGTTATTGGAGATGGACATTCTTAGCCCTCCAAAAATTGGGGTGCCCCAGGGCTTAGTTTTGGGCCCCCCTCTGTTTTCCTACATATTAACGATTTTCTTTCTTCCACAATCAATCCCATTCTTGCTGAAGTAAGAAAATTTATGACTTACAAACCCTCCACTTTAATATTCAATTCTTAAGCCAGTCAATAAGCCTGATTTGGAGAAAGCTAGGTCAATGCGGATGTTTTTCTCACAAGACCTCAAACTTATCTTGGTGGGACGTCAAAAATCTTGTTTGTTTAATTTAAAATAGAATCCTGTTTGCTTGGGGAAAAATCTGCCAGTGCTTATCCTTTTCTATGAGCGGCCAATCTGCAAAACAAAGAGTCGTTTAATCTTGTCGGCGTTATTTTTGAAAATAAGATCAACTGGCACAAACACATTTCATCCATAGCCTCAGAAGCGTCAAAAAACTTGAATTCCTTTTTCGAGCCAGAAAGTATTTCTCTTCTTTCAATATTAAAATACTCTGTATGTATCCCAAATTGACCCCCTTTAGAATATTGTTTTCATGTCTGGGGAAAGGCGTCTCCTACATCACTAAGCATTCTGGTTATTCAAGAAAAGGGTGTTCGTCTTAATGATTCCACGCTTACAAAAGGTTTCTCCCCTTTTCACCTCGAGCTGTGGGGGATCTGTCGCCTTTTATAGGTATTTTCAGTATAACTCCTCCTCTGTCAGCTCCCCACAGAGCAACACGTAGTGCAACATGTATCTTTTTACAGTTCAATCAGGGGCCCCAAACTTCCCGCTTTCTTCGTTCTTTCTTTTCAAGAGTGTCCCGACTATGGAACCTTACCCGCAGAAGTTTTTTTCCCTTTTCCTTCCCGTCTCCAAATATTTAAGTCCCGTGTGAACAGACTTTCTTAGGACACCCACGGTATGTTAGTACTTAGGCCTCAGCCTTCGTGATCCGTCCAAAGATAAAAAAAAAAATGGAACATTAAACAGATTCTGATGGTTTGGTAAATATTTGAATTCA